>JAPZPB010000694.1:0-16880 GCA_037952635.1 Bryoglossum gracile | reverse complement strand
AAAAGGAATCTAAGAACGATTCTGCGTCTAATAAGAAGAAGTATCCTTATTGCAATATATATAGCTACTATAAGCTAGACGACTGCTTCTCTTTACCTAAGAATAAGAAAAAGTTAAAGGAATGGGAGAAGAAGAAGGGTTGATTATATAGCGGCATAATAATGCAAAATAGTAATGGAAATAGCAAGAAAAAGGACGATTCTAATAGCGATAGCGATAACGATAATAAGGTTAAAATTAAGAAGCCAAAGAATGCATTTATAGCCGGTTATGCTACTAAGGGTCCCTTAGGGTTAGTCTAATCTCCCTTAAAAGACATAGCAAAGTCCTAAGGGCAAGGTTATATACTTATAGCACTACGCCTATATAACGGCTCGTTATACCGCAATGCATTTAAGGCAGATATAGGTGCCGATAAGCATATATGCTATAAGCATAAGCTATTTACTAATTTACGCATATGCAATAGTCTGCTAATAATCAATATACTTAATAGCGCAGTTAAGGCTATAGGAATTAGAACCGTAGTCTTAAAGATATTTAGATTAAATAGTAAGCTACGCGACTTAAAGCTATAGAACGTTTTATATATACTAAAAGCTTAATATAACTTAGTTAGTAGCTTAAAGCTATACTAACGAGGAGGCTATATAAAGGAAAGCTATATATATAATAGCAACGATAAAGCACTTACCGCGATTAATAATAATCTATAGGTTATTAAAATAAGTGCTTCTTAATAGAGCCTATTAATAGCTATGCTAGCTATAGCACTTCCTGCCGCTCTAAAGAAGGGCAAGCTAGATATTAACCTTATTTATCGCCGTCTTGCCTATTGCTCGATCGATTATATATAAGAAACTAAAAAGATTATACGCGGACTACCCGATTTTATAGAGCTACTAGACTCTATTATAGATTATATATGCAACCTATGCAAGTATTCTAAGCTATTAAAGCATATTGGCAAGGGCTTAGAGCCAAGAGCTAAGAAGGCATTCGACTATATATACTACAATATTATATCGATTAAGCTAGTTAGCAATAAGGGCTATAAATATGCCGCTATCTTTATAGATAACTACTATTAATGCTAATAGTTAAAGCTCTATAAGAAAAAGCACGAGGCATATAATGCCTTACGCTAGATAATTAAGTATACTAAGACCTAATTTAGCGTAATTATTAAGAAATGGCATATTAATAGAGGAAGAGAGTATATACTTAATAAACTATAAGAGCTAGCTTAAAAGCTTAGTTCTAGAGTTACTATTATAAAGCCTTATTCCTTATACTAAAATAGTATTTCTAAACGTGCTATTCGCATCTTAATTAAGCGTTTATATATAGTTATAATTAACTAAGAGATCTTAGCTTAATTTTAGCTATATATCTTAGAAGCTATAGTCCTTTTAACTAATAAAATAGCCACTAGCATACTTAAAGGCTTAACGCTATATAAGTTATTCTAGAATAAATTCACGCTAAATAAGGATAATATACTAGATTTGTCTAGAATATATATACTTAGATATAAGGTTTATATACTAATTCTATATAAAAAGAGAGTTTTAAGTAAGAAATTAAAGGACTATATATAAACTAGTATTTTATTAGGCTATATTAGAAATAAGCGATATAAAGTATATTGCCTAAGAGTTAAAGGCTATAATAAGATTATTAAATCGTCTTAATACACTTTTAATAAGCGTCTAATTTACCTGGAATATATAACTCTACCGCCACCTCTTAGTAAGGGTAAGAAAAATCAAAATAATTATAATTAAGCTAAATTACTAGCTTTAGAGGATTAAATTATTATTAAGCTAAGAGCTATAGCCCTAGAGGTTATATAAAAGCTTAAAAATATTAAGGATTAAGGAAACGGTAAAGATGCTATTACTTAGAATAACTTTAACTTAAATATTACTAATAATAAGCTTCTAAGTAATAAGGATAAAGATATACCTTAAGAGGCTTAAAACGATTAAAATAATAACTTATTAAATTACGATATAGTAGAAGAGTTAGAATTAAAGCTAGAGCTAGAGCTAGAGCTAGTAGCTAGGCGCGGCCGACTTACTAGATTAAAGAATAAGACCTATATAGCACTACCTAGAGAGAACTTACGCTAAACCCGCTTAATAGCTAAGGCACTAGTATAACCCTTAGGGGGTGCCGCGCTGCCCTTAAGAAAGATAGCTGCTCCCTTAAGAAAGCAACTAATACCCTTAAGAGAAAATATAACTTCTAGCAAGTCTAATACTATATATAGACTAGCACTTGCCGCGGGCAACCTAGACTCTAGAGAGCCTTAAACGCTATTAAAGGCACTAGATACGCTATATAAGGAAAGCTAGATTACCTTATTAAACTCTAAATATAATTCTATTCGCAAGAACTAGATATAGGTCGAGATTCCTCGATCCGAGGTTCTAAAAGGCTATAAAGTCCTACTTAGTAAGCTTATATTTAAGACTAAATTAGATATAAATAGCAATATTAGCAAATTTAAGACTAGATTCTATGCTAAGGGCTTTGCCTAAAAGCAAGGCATTAATTATAATTAAGTATATACTAGCGTAGCATATAATAGTTCCTAAAAGATTATATTTGCTTTTATAGCTATTAATAACTAGGAATTAGAATGAATAGATGCTATAATAGCGTTCTTAAATAGAGATATAACTACTTAAGGTCTAGATATTTATATTAAGTTACTATTATAATAGAAGAATTATAGCAAGCTATATAGCAAGGACTATATAGCTTTATTAAAGAAGTTATTATATAATCTTAAGCAAAGCTTATATATATAGCAAGAGATACTATTAAAAGCCTTATATAAGCTTGGATTTAAGCCTCTTATAACTAATAACTATATCTTTATATAATTTAATAGAAATAACCCTATTTATATTATTATATATATTAATAATTTTATTACTATAAGCTTAGATAAAGAGGCTATTATTAAATTAAAGAAGGACTTGGCATCTAAGTTCAAAATAGAGGACTTAGGACTAGCTTAATACTTCCTTAGAATCTATATTACGCATAATCAAGCTAATTATACTATCTCTTTATATTAAGATATATATATTAAGAAAGTTGCTAAGCGCTTTAATTTATAGGATTTAAGACCGGCAAACACGCTTATAGAAGTAGGAGCTCTTAGAAAGCTTGTCCTATATAAGGAATAAGCTATAGAGAGAGAAATTAAGGAATATTAGTTAATAATTAGATTAATTAGTTATGCCGCTATTTATACTCGAATCGATATAGTATTCTAAATAAACGCGCTTGCACGCTTCCTTATAAACCCTTTACTAACGCATATTAAGATAGCTAAACGTGTTATCTAGTACTTAAAGATATATAGGAACTTGGCACTAGTATATAGAGGGAAGCAAGGCAAATTAAAGCTTATAAGGTATATAGACTCTAATTACGGAGGCTATTAAAATATATATAAATTAATAAGTAGATATATATTCCTATATGCAAAAGGTATTATATCCTATAAATCGGCACGCTAAGATATTATAGCCCTCTTATCGATAGAGGTAGAGTATTATAGTATTAGCAACTATATCCGCGAGGCTCTTTAGATTCGGCAATTCCTTAAAGAGCTTGGAATCTAACAATTAGATTATACTGCGATTAAGATTATAGGAGATAATATAGGCTTACTCGCACTTAGCGAGAACCCGGCTTTATACTAGCGTATAAAGCATATTAATATACTATACCACTTTATCTATAAGCATATATAAAATCGATATATCGTCGTCGAGTGGTGCCTTACCGAATCGATGGTTGCGGATAGCCTTACAAAGCCTCTATCGCTTGCAAAACACGCTCTATTTATCAAGCACTTGCATATAATGGAATTAAACTTGAAATAGGCAAATTAAAGGGGCAAATTAAACGTAGTAAAAGGTATAAAATCAAGGTATAAAAGCATTACTATTAAGCATTATGCCATATAGAAAAAGGGGTGTGTTATACTTAAAGGGTCTTCCTTATTGGTTAACCTAGAGTAGTCTCCTAAAGTGGCTATACGCTATGCTATAAGCTATGCGCTAAGCTAGCTCAGTATAAGCTAAGCTGGCTCAATATAAGCCAGGACTAGATTTGTAGTTATACATAGAACTATACTATATAATAATACAATATAAGTATCATCACGAATATACGTGCTTACTAGAGAGCATTCCCAGTAACCTCGCAACAAAAATCAATACTATATATTATAACGTTTATAATTATATATATATAAAATCACTTATTTTATTTTAAACTAACGATATATATACTTGACTACTTATATTTAACGATTCCATTTTTTGATTCTCCCTTTTAATACTCTTGTTCTTACTAGATCCTTGATACACAACCTTCCCTTTTGCCCCTCTTTATAATTTTAGTAACCTATGCAGGGACTAGGCAGCTCTATAATATTAAATAAGAAGTATATATTGCTAAGAATACTAGATAGGATTAATAAATAAATATATTCCTTCTCTTAACTAGCTTTTATTAACTATATAGGGCGGGATAGAATTCTTCTTATAAAGAAATAGGAAGTAAAGCTATATAAATTGCTCGAGGCTTTATAAAATGCGGATTTAAGACTAAAGGATAAGTACCCTCTCTTGCATTAATAGGAATAGCTAAGACTAAGATAAATAATAATATGCCTATAAGGAATTATTTATTTAGCCCTCTCCGCCTTGCTAAAGCATACTTTCTAGGAATAAGAAGAATCTTAATAGCAAGTATAATTGCTTTTATATTTAAGACAAGGGGTATAATAAACTTTTTAGGATAGGGAAAGCTTTTAAAAGCAAGAGGAATTATAATAATAAGCATAATTGCCTTTATATTCAAGATAAGGAATATAGGAAACCTTAAGGGGCTAAAAGAGTATATTTAGAGGGAAACCTAATTAGATTATATATATAATAGAATTATCGGACTTAACCTTACTAATAAACTCTAGACTTATAATATAAAAGTTTAGAAAAGCAATTACTTTAGCTTCTTAATTAGCTATACTAAGAAAAAACGGGTAAAGATAAAAGGGCTGAGTTAGAAATAAGAATCTTAGCCTTACTAAAAAGAGGGGATAGCTTGGATTTATATGCTAGCTAAGACGATGGGTATATGGGAATATAATAGAGATATGGCAATTGAAATCGGAAGTATAAGTAGTTCCTAGAACCCTAAAAACTATTTTGCTTTTATATTATATTGCTACTGCAATTGGAATTCTGAAAATTTTAACGCTTAAAAGCTTGAAATTCCATTACTTATGCTTTGATTATTGACTATTAATTTACTGCGAAAGAAAAAGACCCGATAAAAACCCAAAAATAAGACGATAGCATAGCACTACTATTATCGCGAGAGGCTAGCTTAGCTAAAGCTACCTTTAACTCTCTAAATAAAGGAGATGGCTCTTTTGAATAGGGTAATAGCAAGGGCAAGGGCAAAGGCTATCTAGGGCGACTAGCTAAGAAAAAATAGAAAATAGTCCTGCACTACCCTATGCTAGTATCTAGAGGCTATGGCAGTCTATACTTTAAAGGAAAAGAGGTTATAGCATTTGTTAAGTTATTAAATTAATACTTTAAGGACTATAGTATTAATAATAATAAAGAGAAGAAGGAACGAGCGGCGAAATATATAGCTAAATGTTTTAAGAGAAATATTAAGAGATTGCCGGAGTATAAGGACTTAATTACCTAGGACGATTTCTAGAAGGTATTATTTAGAGAATATAGGTCGACTAATTTAGACTAGTTATTATATATAGTTAGCTACTTAGAAAAGTATATAAGAGACTTTAAGAGCTTAGTTAATAATAGTTAAGTTATATAAAGCCAGATCTATAACTACTATCGAGGGTTTAAGGAGATTAGAACTAAGTGCTTAGAAAAGGGCAATATTATAAATAAGGCCTTAACGTTTAAATTTCTCTATGCATTGCCATAGAGCCTTAAGGTTAAGGCTAT
This sequence comes from Bryoglossum gracile, assembly GCA_037952635.1. Lineage (NCBI taxonomy): Eukaryota > Fungi > Ascomycota > Leotiomycetes > Helotiales > Bryoglossaceae > Bryoglossum > Bryoglossum gracile. The sequence goes on along the minus strand of JAPZPB010000694.1, from coordinate 10,860 downwards.
GAAGTTTGCTACAAAGGGAACTCGTTTTAACCTAGACGATATAAAGACCTTCGAGGAAATATAGAGGAATATTGAAAATAGCTATGCTATCCTTAAAGATATAAATAATCTTATAGAGGAATAAGGTATAAGCAAGCTACTTACTAGTTTTAGTGCCTTAGACAATAATTATGCTATAAATATATTCCCGAAGCTATAGCTAAGGAAGATAGAGTTTAAACTATTAGTTCTATTATTTATTAGAGCTAGGGTTATAAACCTAGCAGAAATAGTAACTAAGCAAGAAATCGATAAGATTATAAAGGGTCTTAATAAACTGCAAATCTTGTAAGCTATTATTAAACGGGCTTCTAAGAGGGCAATTACTGCTAATGTCAATATAAGTAACTATTTTAATAATTGCATAAAAGAGTATAAACTCAATTATAATAGTGCTTAAGAAGGATATATAGGCAAGAGAGACTACCGGGATTAGAACCCTATTTGCAAGTAGTGCAAAAACGTCTAGAAAGATAGCATAAGGCTATAAGCGCTATATAGCTATATAAACTAGTGCTATAACTATAAGATATTTATTAGCAAAGGGGTAATTTATAAATTAGATAAAGGGAACTATATTTGCCTAGGGCTATAGGATCTAAGGAAACTAGCTATGCTAGTCTAATTTAATAATAACACGCCACGGAGGAACTAGATTATAAGTTATATTCTATATACTATTTATAATTATATTCCCGAGTATAGAGAGAAGGCATATAAAGAGATTGAGGAGAGTAAAAGAGTGGCGCAGGAGAGCAGGGAGATAGTGGTCAAAGCCGGCAATATTAAAGCATATAAGGATAATACTTGCAATATATCTAATATACTATATAAGACGTTTTTCGAGGAAAGTGCTAATATTAAAGGCTGTTTAACTAGGGAAGCAACTATCTCTCTAGTTAAAACTAAGTTAGTTAAGAGACTAAGTAATAGGAGTGCGCTATATACTAAAGACTAGTCTCTTCAAAATAGGCTTAAGAAGCAAGCAATATACGGCAAGCCAAAGGTGCCGGTAATAGTTAGCTTTGATAATAAAATAGAAATAGACTAAGAGGCACTAAGACCATGTATATAAGCACTAATATAGACTCCAATTCCTATTTTAACCCGGATACTAAAAAGAGGTGATAGGATAGAGCTAAGAGATATTCTAATAGAGAAGACCTAACCTTAAGAGCAATTGAAATTGCATAAACGATAAAAGCAACCGCAATTATAAATTCCTATAAAGGTACTAAGAACCTCGAATATAAGAGGCGGTAGCCGCGATGCGATATTAGAATCTTTATCTAGCATAGGGTATAGTTATAAGAAAGCTCTAAATAAATTATTAAATTAGATAGAGATTCCTCTTAGCCTTACTTTAGAAGACCTAATATCTCTAGCTAACCCTGCTTTGGCACTAGCAAGGAAGGCAAAGAAGACCCCATTATCTAGAGAAATAGACTATAAGCTATAAGCTATGCCTCTATCGACTATAATAATAGCAAAATATATGCTATATAAAGATAATAAATAAAAATAAGAGCAAGTAAGTAAGGTGCTTCTTTTAGAAGAGTTCTCTAGATACTCTAGATACTATTTGCTAATACTTAAGGTAGTGATTACCTTGACTAAAAAGACTAAAATAATAGATATAAGGGCAATACTTAACTTAAGTGCAGAGGTTAGTATAATTACCCTTAACGCTGCCGTGTATTTTAAGTTGCTAATTATATATAATTCTAGAATAGCCTTAAAAACGATTATTAGAAGCAAATCTAGATTCGTTGATTTTGCCGACAAAATACCTATTGAAATTAGCAACTCGGTAATATAGACTTATTTCTATATTATAGACTATTCTAGAATTAAGGTTATACTCGGGTTTCCCTTCTTTAAAAAGGCCCAAATTATATTTAAATACCCAAGAGATAATAAAGACGGTTCTATATACGCGATAATCTTTAATTTAGTTAAAGGAGGAATTACTATAGTTAAGATAAATAAGGAGATAGAGAAAGCAAAAGAGAATGCTATAGCTAGATTATAGAATATCGTGGGCCTAATTTTTAATAGTGCAAGTAACATAAACTAGGCCGATAGCAGTAAGTTAGAACTATTAGACCTAGGTCTTCTAAGAGCTAAAGAAGACTATACTTGCTTTAGCTATAAAGTGGAATAGAGCGGTGATAATAAGCAATTAAATAGGCTTATGGAAATGGAAATGGAAATAGAGCTAGAACTTGAGGGCAAGTTCAAGTTGGAAAGGGGGGACGACCCTAGCCCAAAGTGCACTAGTCTAGAAAAGGAATTGGCGCTTGAAAATTTTAATTTCGAGACCGATTTAAAGACTGGTTTTGGGACTAGTTTAGAAATAATGGACTTTATAACTAAGTATACAGACTTAGTAATAAAGAACCCATATAGGAAGAAGAGTTAATACGCTAAGATTAATGGAGTATATAAGACTAAAGATAAGAAGATATAGCTAGTTAATAAGGCTAATAGAATAGATAACGTGCTAGGAGGACAAAGGGACTAGTACGAGAGGTTTAAATCAAGAGACGTTCCTTAAAAGCAAATAGGATAATACTAGCAATACCTTATTCTAAGGTTCTCAGATATATTAAGATAATCGCGCCTTATGCTAAAGCGCATGCAAAAGCTCGATATCGGAGATATGCTTTAGCCTATGAAAAGGAAGCTATTTAAAGAGATATTGATTAATAGAGAGAAGGTCCTCGTATTTAAGTGGCTAGAATGCAGACGATTTAATAAAGACGTCTTACCGCTAATTATTATTAATATAATTAACTATAAGGCATAGCAAGCAAATAGTTTTCCCTATCTAAAAGCACTGCGGCTATTGGTAATTAAAATAATAAAAGATAAGCTTAATAGAGAAGTATTAGAGTACTTAAAAGGGCTATATAAAAACCTATGGTTTTTAGTTATAAAAGAACCTAGGAGAGTAGCAACTAATTAATTCCACGACTTATCTTAATGCAATTATTAAAAGGGATGCTAATTTACTATCTTTAGTCAATGAGTTTATAGAGGAGTTTGCCGGGTGCTATATCGCTAGCTTAGTTAACTTATACTCTAGATATAATCAGATATTTCTTTACCCGAAAAGCCGAGATTTAACTGCTTTCTTGACGCTACTTAGACTTTTAAGGAATATAATACTATTATAGAGGGCTATAAACTCTATAGCTTAATTTATAAGAATTATAAATCTTATACTAGAAGACATTTGCCTAGCTATAGCAATGCTATTTCTAGATAATATAAGAGTAAAAGGACTATATATAGACTATAATAAAGAGAAAGTGCTTCCTGGGATTAAGAGGTATATCTTTAAATATATATAAAACCTCGATAAGACGCTAGAGAGAGTTGAGAGGGCTAGAGCTTTAATTAGAGCCAAGTCTTAATTTTATAGGAATAGATTAAATATTATTAGATTTATCTGCAATTTAGGAGGTAGAGAGCCCTCTATAGATAAGGTTATTAAGATCTTAAACTAAAAGACGCTAGAAAACACGATAGAGGCAAAGGGATTTTTAGGTCTTTACTACTATTTCTAGATCTAAGTTAAAGATTTCAGGCAGATCGCGGAACTTATTTACTATCTCTTTAAAAAGGGAGCTAAATGGAACTAGGACCCACAAATATAGGGCAAAGCTATAATAACTCTTTAAAATGCTATAACCACTGCGCCGGTTTTAATTAGGATTAACTATAAACCTAATGCTAAAGAGATTATAATAGGGGTAGACGCTAGTCTAGAAGGCTATAGAGGCTACCTTGGCTAGAGAGATTATAAATTAAAGAGGGTATAACCTGCTAGGTATAAGAGTAGAATTTAGTTAAATGCAAAAAAGAAGTATAACGCTATAAAGCGTAAATGCCATGGGGTGCTTAAAATATTCAAGAAATTAAGAATCTGGATTATTAGGGTATACTTTATCTTAAAAATAAATGCTAATATACTAGTAGCTTAACTAAATAGAGTAGCCATAGATTACCCAGGAGCCTTAATAGTGCGCTAGCTAGCCTAGATATATTTCTTTAACTTTGAAGTATAATATATACTAAGGAAATAATATATGGCAGCTAATGCCTTATTAAGACGACTAAAGCACTAAGAAGACTCTAACTCTAAGGATAAAGATAGTAATAACCAGATTTTCTTTAAGCTTAGAGTATATAAGATCTAGCTAGTAGAGGCAAAAGAAAAAAAAGGAAACGCGTGGAAGCTAAGGGAGCTAAAGAAACTAGAGGAACGCGTGAAAGAAGACCTAGAGCTTATAAAAAGGAGGCTAATCCTGCAGGATATAAAAGATAAGGTAGTTAGACTTAGAGAGTAAAGGGAGATTATTAACTTTGAGGAATCTAAAGACTATAATAACTCTAGAGGGCCTAAGTACGTGATACTAATCTCGGAGGCAGAGTATAGTAAAGAATTAATTAAAATTGCTATATACCTAACGACTCTAAAGAAACTAGTAGAAATAAACCGCATTAAGTTCTAGAAGTTTAAGAAGGAAGCATTAAACTATGGGGTATATAGATAGAAACTATAGCGCTTGCCTATAAAAGAAATGCCGATAAAACTAGTAATTAACAATAAGGAGGCACGATCCCGAATCCTATGCAATATATATAATTAAAGTGGATATAAAGGAAGGGAGAGTACTTACTATAAGGTCTTATAGAGGTATTTCTAAAAGGGTTGCTATAAAGATATTTAGAAATATATACTTACTTGCGATAAGTGCTAGTTTAGAGCACCTGGGAAGCTAGAGGAGCTTATATACCCTATGGCTTTTAATGGACTAATAGAGAAATAGGCAATTGACATTACTTATATGCCGGCTAAGAAAGGGAAGAAGTACTTAGTAGTGGCTAAAGACAATATAAGCGGTTGGGTTAAGGCTAGAGCGCTAGCAAATAAGGACGCTAAATTAGTTGCGACATTTATTTAGGAAGATATTATTTGCAAATACAATATCTTTTAGAGAATAGTTATTGATAGAGGAGGAGAATTTAAGAGGGATATATTAACTCTTCTTAATAAGTGGGGCATTAAAAGGGTATAGATTTTAGCATATTATTTACCTAGAAATGGGATAATTAAACAAGGCTATAGGCTATTGAAGGACTTGCTTTTTAAACTTGAAAGCGACTAGGTAGCCAATTTAATAGCAATTCTATTAGCGGACTATATAATAGTCTATAGACCGACTAGATATACACCCTTTTATATAGTTTATAGGAAGGAGCCAATTTTACTAATAGAATTAAGGTACTTTATATAGAGGACGCTCTTTATAAAGGAGATTATAAATAGAACTAAGCTTATTAAAGTAAGAGCAAAATAATTTTAGCAAAGAGAGGAAGATGCTAATAAGGCTATATACTAGAAGACTCGCCGACGATAAGAGGGCAAAGAGGCCTTTAATGCAAAATATAATATTAGGAGCAGGCTACTTGAAGTTAATAATATTATCCTATGCTATGATTTAATAAGGGAGATAGATATATCTTTTAGCTAAAAGCTTAACTTTAAATGGCTTAGGCTATACTAGATATACGAGGGAAATAAGGAAAAAGGCTATTATCGACTTAAGGAACTCGAACTAGATAGAGCGCTTTTAAGGGGAATATTCTTAGGAAGCAGGCTTAAGCTCTTTCACTTATAGGAACGCTATTTCTACTTGCTAGAAGATAAGGTATCTAAATAGAGTTTTAACGCCCATTTAGATTTAGAGTCTAATTCCTTGCTTAATTATAGCTTAAAGGCTATGGGCATAGAGGAAGAGGACTAGCATAGTGTTTAAGTATATTAAAAGGGTAGCTTTATTATATAGGTTCCGATATTGATAGCCGAATAGAGGGCTTAATATAGGTTTCCTAGCGTGGATTTAGACTACGATTATAGTGACTAGCTGCAATAGTTGGTTATAGTAGTTAGTTATAGTAGTCGGTTATAGGGTATTTTAGTGATAATAAGCCTAAGTCGTCGCTAAATCAAACGCTAGGCAAGCCTAAATAATTATTCCAGCGACTTATTATAGTGATTTAAAGCCTAGAAGAACCCCGCAAGCGAAGTATATTCTTGGCCTCAAGGCGGCATAAGCCACGATCCCTATATAAAAGAGGGTTAATCGAGACGCTATAACCCCCTTTTATCCTTAAAAATAAGTTAATTCTATATTGTTCCCCTAGAAGAGGCTCTTATATTAGAATTAGGATATTTTAAGTCTAATCTCTACCTATAAGCTAAAATGCATATAATTTATATACCCCGCTTCTTAAATAAAGGCAGTAGCTATAGCCTAGATACCTATAAAGTAGGGAGAATTGCAATAATTAGTAAAGGTTCCCCTTAATATAATAGTTTAATATTTAAAAAGGGACCTAAAATCAAGCTAATGCTAGGGTTGCCTTTCTCTTAATCTAATTAGTTAAGGTCTTCTTAGGAATATTGCCCTTTATTATTATTAGACCTAAAGCTAGATAACCTCTTTAAATAGTGCCTAAAAAGAGCCTAGAACTTCGAAACCTAAAGTTAAGGAGATTATAATTATATAATCAAGCAAGTCTAGACTCTATAATAGGGTTATAAGACCTAAAATAAGAGCTAAATAGGCTTTTCTATAACTACTTATCCCTTTTATCTAAGTTTAAACCTAGAGAATTTTAAAAATAAGCCTAAGAGTAATAAATTATAAGTTCTATATAAATCCGGCTATTATCTTCTTATTTAAAGATGCATAACTCCTATAATGGTCCGATAGTAGCCTTATAGCAAAGAAGTTGCAATTGCTATAGACTAGCTAATTGCCTTATAAAAACCCCTTAAACCATCCGCTAAAATGGCACTTTGAATATATAAAGCAACGTGGATTTAGCTTAGATTTAAAATAGTATAAAAAGGGAAAGAAACGAGCCGAAATAAAAGAAGCAAAGTATACTAAAATACACGCGGAAAAGCATTTATTTAAGATAAAAAGAAAGTGATAAAAAGAAAGAAAAGGTCTATATCCAAAGATTTTAATATTCTAAGAAAAAAAGGTTTATTCTAGATCCAGAAAAGGAAGCTATTCCGAACTTATTTTAGATTAGTAGCATAAGTTATAGCATTAAGGAATAGGCAATAAGCGGGCAAGGAATGCTAGCAATATAAACCTTACCTTTACCCACTTACCTAAGTATATATTTGAATTATTAGCACTTTAACTAGTTAAAAGATATTATAGAAAGCCTATAGAAGTATTAGCATATTTATGCAATTAAAAGACAAATAACTAGGTAAAATTAAAGGACCTACCTTTTAAGGCTAGCAAATTGACTCTATTAATCGATAGATTAAAGCTTAGAACCTAGAAAAGTTAAATAATTTAACGGGTTACCTATTTATTTTATTAGCTTAAACTAAAGCATATTAGAAGAAGCAACTAACTAACTCTTGACTTATACTTTTATATAATTAATTGCCGATCCGCAACTTGGCATTAAAAGGCTTACTAGATTAAAATTAGAACTTGATTGCCCTTGTATATATTAGACTATGCAAAGAAGGGAGGGCAATAAGAGTAAAAGGAACTTACTTTGCATTAAAGTTTATTTTTCTATATATATTGCTATAACTTAAAGGGGGTAAATCGAATATCGAATATTATATAAAGAAAGGAAAAAAGGAGAGTATTCGAAATTAGCCCTGCTTTTATACCCGAAATTATTAATATTAGCCGACTAGCTTCAAAAAGGAGTAAGGAGCATTTTAAGCTTGAAAATTAACGATTAATAGCTTCAATTCCTATTATTTGCAATAGTATAGGGCCTAGCTTAAGCTTAGAGCCGAGGTGAGAATAGTAAAGAAAAAAAAGTCGAAATTTGGGTCGAGGAAGTTCCTTTTATACTCGAAAATATTAGCTCGCTTGCTAGCTTGCAAAAAGGGGAAGGAGTTACTTCCTATAGGTTAGAATTAAAGGGCATTAAAAAGGAAAGTGCAATTTAGCTCAAATTGCATTAGCTTATTTATATAAGTACAGAATAACTTCCTTTCTAAAAGCATTAAAAGAGAGCCTTATATATGCATCTAAGTACTATATAGTATATAAATAAGAGGTTTGCTATTAGGCTAAGCTAAAAGCTCTAGCATAAGGTTATTAAAGGTTAAAGAAAAAGGGTTGGAAAATTTGAGTTGAGGCTTTATTTATACTTAGAAAAGTCAGCTTGCTAGTTTGCAAAAAGGGGAAAGGAAGTTACGTTTCGCGAGTTAATTGCTTAAAAGGGCAATAAAAAGAAAGTTGCAATTAACCTTAAAGTATATTAGCTTATTTAATTAAGTATAAGGCAACTTCCCATTTCTTTTAAAGGCTTTAGAATAAACTTATATTCTATCTAATGCTTTGTCCGATATTCCTTTTAAGTATTTAGTCTAAATGCTTTGCAATATATAGGCCAAGCCGGCGTCTTAAGCTTAGAGCCGAGGTGAGAATAGTAAAGAAGAAAGGTCGCAAGTTTAAGTTATTAAAGTCCCTTTTATACTTCCAAAATATTAGCATATTTAAAGAAAGAAGGTATAACCTTTTAGAGTTATTGGAATATAAGGTAAATAATAGGATAGGAAGGAATAAAGGCAATAATAATAATAGAAGGAGTAATAGATTAAGGAAGATAAGATAATGAATTTGAATATAGGATAATGAGTTTAAAGGAATAATAATAAAATAAAAGTAATAATAGAATTAAATAATAAAGATAAAAGGTTAAAAGTTAAAATGAGGTGGTTAAAGAAGTTCTAAAGGAGCAAATAAATGCTAAGCGGGCTAATTAAAGCGCTGCTAAAGGCTATAGGAAGGGTTTAATTATAACGTATACTTGTTTATTCCTTATATTTTCTTCTATGCGATTGCTTTTATAGTCTCCTTTTATATTATTATTATATATATATATATATATATTATGGCTACTCGAGGACGAGTAGTTATTAAAAGGGGGAATGGATATAGTAAGGCTGAAATCAGGTAATATACTCACGTGGCCTTACCCTCTGTATTTATTTTGCTAGATTCTCTTTTAGAGAAGGGCATCTATTCTTTTATATAAAAATCAATACTATATATTATAATGTTTACAATTATATATATATAAAATCACTTATACTATTTCAAACTAACGATATATATACTTGACTACTTATATTTAACGATTTCATTCTTTGATTCTCCCTTCTAATACTCTTATTCTTACCAGATCCTTGATACACGACCTTGCCTTTTGCCCCTCTTTAATATAACAAACCGTCTTGCATTATATATAAACGCATATAAATTAGGAATTTTGTTGGCCTAAGCATATTAGAGTAGACTAGCCAATGGTCTGGACTAGACTAGATCGAACCTCTTTTTGCAGACTGAAATATTTTTTTGCAAACCGTTTTATAAAAATGCAAGTCGAAAACTAGACTAAACCGAACTTAGGCTAGCCTAAATAGGCTAGCCCAAAAATAATAAAAATTGTAAACCGAAAACTAGACTAGACTAAACTTGGGCTAGCCTAAATAAGCTAGCCTAAAAATAATAAAAATTGCAGACTGAAAACTAGACTAGACCGAACTTGGGCTAGCCCGAATAAGCTAGCCTAAAAATAATAAAAATTGCAGACTAAAAACTAGACTAGACCAAACTTGGGCTAGCCCGAATAAGCTAGCTTAAAAATAATAAAAATTGCAAACCGAAAACTAGACTAGACTAAACTTGGGCTAGCCTAAATAAGCTAGCCTAAAAATAATAAAAATTGCAGACTGAAAACTAGACTAGACCGAACTTGGGCTAGCCCGAATAAGCTAGCCTAAAAATAATAAAAATTGCAGACTAAAAACTAGACTAGACCAAACTTGGGCTAGCCCGAATAAGCTGGCCCAAAAATAAATAAAAATTAAAGACTAAAACTAAACTAGACTAAACTAGACTAAATCGAACTAGACTAGACTAAACTAGACTAGACTAAACTTAGGCTAGCCTAGATATAAATAAAAATTGCAGACTAAAACTAGACTAGACTAAACTTGAACTAGCCTATTTAGGCTAGCCTAAAAATAAATAAAAATTGAAAACTAAAAATAGCTTAGACTAAATAAACTTAGGCTAGCTAGCCTAAAATAATATAAAGTAAAGAATATTTTAAAGCCTAGCCTTAATAGGTATAGGTATATTTTTAAAGGGTTAATAATTTATATTATTAATATATATATTAAATTATAGCATAATATTAATTATTATAGTAAATAGGATATATTATTATTACTATTAGCTATTATTCTTATAGTATTTCCTTTTAACCAAAGTCGCCTAATTACTACTTAGAAATTTAAGTTTATAGAGTATTATATGCTAATCCTTAAATAACCGCAGCCTAGCAAAACCACTTTACTAGCGCCATATCCCTTTGCTAAATAGTGACTCTATATGCATAAATTGCGCATATATTTAAAGCTTAATTTATATTAATAATTTGTTTTAATAATATATATTATTAAAACTTACCTTTAAGAAAGGAAATAAGGTATGCCTTAGTAGCTTTTTAAAGAGTAAGGATTGCTATAGATTGCTAGCATAGCTTACTACTTATATGCTTTATAGAAATCTCTTAAATAGACTGGCCAATGGTCTAGACCAGACCAGACCAAACCACTTTTTGCAGACCGAAATATATTTTTGCAGACCGAAAACCAGACCGAACCAAAACTAGACTAGACTAAATAGGCCAGCCTAAAAATAAATAAAATTGCGGACCGAAAACCAGACCGAACTAAAACTAGAC
>JAPZPB010000693.1:0-16894 GCA_037952635.1 Bryoglossum gracile | reverse complement strand
TCCTTATATTTGCTTTCTATAAGATAGCCTGCAAATAAGATTAGTTTACCGACCTCCTCGCGCCGTTATATAAAGCTATATAAATTGCTTAAGGCTTTATAAAATGCGGATCTAAGACTAGAGACGAGTACCCTCTCTTATATTAATAAGAATAGCTAAGACTAAGATAAACGATAATATGCCTACCTCGGGGAACTATTTATTTAGCCCTTTCCGCCTTACTAAAGCATACCTTCTAAGATCAAGAAGAAACTTAATAGCAAGTATAATTGCCTTTATATTCGAGATAAGGAATGTGGGAAACCTTAAGGGGCTAGAAGAGTATATCTAAAGGGGAACCCGGTTAGATTATATATATAATAGAATTATCGGATTTAACCTTATTAATAAACTCTAGACTTATAATGCGAAAGTTTAGAAAAGCAATTTCTTGGTTAGCTATATTAAGAAGAAATGGGTAAAGATAAAAGGGCTAAGTTAAAGATAAGAATCTTAGCCTTACTAAAAAGAGGGAGTGGCTTGGATTTATATGCTAGCTAAGACGATAGGTATATAGAAATATAATAAAGTTATAGCAATTGAAATCGGAAAGTATAAGTAGTTCTTAGAACCCTAAAAACTATTTTGCTTTTATTGCTTTTATACTATATTGCTATTGCAATTAGAATTCTGAAAATTTTAACGCTTAAAAGCTTGAAATTCTATTATTTACGCCTTGACTATTAATTTACTGCGAGAAAAAGACTAATAAAAAACTAAAAAACAAGACGATAGCATAGCACTATTATTATTATAAGAGGCTAGCTTAGCTAAAGCTACCTTTAACTCTCTAAATAAAGGAAATGGCTCTTTTGAATAGGGTAGTAGTAATAGCAAGGGCAAGGGCAAAGGCTATTTAGGGCGACTAGTTAAGAGAGAATAGAAAATAGTCCTGCATTACCCTATGCTAATACCTGGAGGCTATAGCAGTTTATACTTTAAAGGAAAAGAGGTTATAGCATTTGTTAAGTTATTAAATCAATGCTTTAAGGATTATAGTATTAATAACAATAAAGAGAAGAAGGAATAAGCGGCGGAATATATAGCTAAACGTTTTAAAAGAGATATTAAGAGATTGCTAGAGTATAAGGACTTGATTACTTAGGACGATTTCTAGAAGATATTGCTTAGAGAGTATAAGTTAACTAATTCGGACTAGTTATTATATATAGTAAGATACTTGGAGAAGTATATAAGAGACTTTAAGAGCTTAGTTAATAGCAATTAAGTTATATAGAGCTAGATCTATAACTATTATCGAGGGTTTAAGGAGATTAAAACTAAGTGCTTAGAAAAGGGCAATATTATAAATAAGGCCTTAACGTTTAAATTTCTTTATGCGTTGCCCTAAAGCCTTAAGGTTAAGGCTATAAAGTTTGCTATAAAGGGAACTCGTTTTAACCTAGACGATATAAAGACTTTCAAAGAGGTATAGAGGAATATTAAAAATAGCTATGCCGTTTTTAAAGATATAGATAATCTTATAGAGAAATAAGGTATAAGCGAGCTACTTGCTAGTTTTAGTGCCTTAGACAATGATTACGCTATAAATATATTTCTAAAACTATAGCTAAGGAAGATAGAGTCTAAACTATTAGTTTTACTATTTATTAGAGCTAGGGTTATAAACCTAGCTAAGATAGTAATCGAGTAAAAAATCGATAAGATTATAAAGGGTCTTAATAAACTGCAAATCTTGCAAGCTGTTATAGAACAGGCTTTTAAGAGGGCAACTACCGCTAATATTAATATAGGTGACTACTCTAGTAATTGCATTAAGGAGTATAAACTTAACTATAGTAGTGCTTAAGAAGGATATAGGAGGGATTACTGGGATTAGAACCCTATTTGCAAGTAGTGCAAAAAGTTTAAAAAGATGGTATAAGACTATAAGCGCTATATAGCTATATAAACTAGTGCCACGACTATAAGATATTTATTAGCAAAGAGGTAATTTATAAATTAGATAAAGGAAACTATATTTGCCTAGGGCTATAGGATTTAAAGAAACTAGCTATGCCGGTCTAATTTAATAATAATACGCTATAGAGGAACTAGATTATAGGTTATACTCTATATATTATTTATAGTTATATTCCCGAGTATAGAGAAAAGGCATATAAGGAGATTAAGGAGAGTAAAAGGATAGCATAAGAAAGTAGAAGAGAGATTAGAGTAGCTAAAGCCGGCAATATCGAAGCATATAAAGATAATACTTGCGATATATTTAATATATTATATAAGACATTCTTTGAAGAGAGCGCTAATATTAAAGGTTGCTCGACTAGAGAGGCAACTATTGCTCTAATTAAAACTAAGTTAGTTAAGAGACTAACTAATAGGAGTGCCTTATATACTAAAGACTAGTCTCTTTAAAATAAGCTCAAGAAGCAAGCAATATATAGCAAGCTAAAAGTGCCAGTGATAGTTAGCTTTAATAATAAAATGGAAATAGACTAGGAGGCACTAAGACTATATATATAAGCACCGATATAAACTCCGATTCCTATTTTAACCCGGATACTAAAAAAAGGTAATAGAATAGAATAAAAGGAGACTTAACCTTAGGAGCAATTGAAATTATACAAATAATAAAAGCAACCGCAATTATAAATTCCCGTAAAAGTATTAAGAACCTTAAATATAAGAGGCGGTAGCTGCGATGCGATATTAGAATCTTTATCTAATATAGGGTATAGTTATAAGAAAACTTTAAATAAACTATTAAATTAGATAAAGATTCTTCTTAGCTTTACTCTAAAAGACTTAATATCTTTAGCTAACCTTGCTTTAGCACTAGCAAGGAAGGCAAAGAAGACCCTATTATCTAGAGAGATAGACTGCAAGCTATAAGTAGTGCCTTTATTAACTATAATAATAGTAGAATATATGCTATATAAAGATAAAGACTAAAAATAAGAGCAAGTAAGTAAGGTGCTTTTTTTAAAGGAGTTCTCTAGATACTCTAGATACTACTTATTAATACCTAAAGTAGTGATTACTTTAACTAGAAAAACTAAAATAATAGATATAAGGGCAATACTAAACTTAGATGCAAAGGTTAGCATAGTTACCCTTAACGCTGCTATGCATTTTAAGTTCCTAATTATATATAATTCTAGAATAGCCTTGAAAACGATTATTAGAAGCAAATCTAGATTTATTAGTTTTGCTAATAAAATACCTATTAAGATTAGCAACTTAGTAATATAAACCCGCTTTTATATTATAAACTATCCTAGAATTAGAGTTATACTCGGGTTTCCCTTCTTTAGAAAGGCCCGAATTATATTTAGATACCTAAGAGATAATAAAGATAGTCTTATATATGCGATAATCTTTAATCTAGTTAAAGGAGGAATTACTATAGTTAAGATAAATAAAGAAATAAAGAAAGCAAAAGATAACGCTATAGCTAGATTATAGAATACTATAGGCCTAATTTTTAATAGTGCAAGTAATATAAACTAGGCTAATAGTAGTAAGTTAAAACTATTAGACTTAGGTCTTTCAAGAGCTAAAGAAGACTATACTTGCTTTAGCTATAAAGTGGAAAGGAGCGGTGATAATAAGCAGTTAAATAGGCTTATAGAAATAGAAATGAAACTAGAACTTAAGGGCAAGTTTAAATTAGAAAGAGGGGACGAATGCCCTAGCTTAAAGTGCGCTAGTCTAGAAATGGAATTGGCGCTTGAAAATTTCGATTTAGAGACTAGTTTTAGGACCGATTTTGGGACTATTTTAAAAATAATAGACTTTATAACTAAGTATATAGACTTAGTAATAAAGGACTTATATAGGAAGAAGAGTTAATACGCTAAGATTAATAGAGCATATAAGATTAAAGATAAGAAGATATAGCTAGTTAATAAGGCTAATAAAATAAGTAATATGCTAGGAGGACAAAGAGACTAGTACGAAAGGTCTAAATTAAGAGACGTTCCTTAAGAGTAAACGGGATAATACTAATAATACCTTATTCTAAGGTTCTTAGATATACTAAGATAATCGCGCTTTATACTAGAGCGCATGCAAAAGCTTAATATTAGAGATATGCTTTAACCTATAGAAAGGAAGCTGCTTGAAGAGATATTAATTAATAAAGAGAAGGTCCTTGCATTTAAGTAGCTAGAATATAGATAGTTTAATAAAGACGTTTTATTATTAATTGTTATTAATATAATTAAATATAAGGCGTGGCAAGCAGACAGTTTCCCTTATCTAAAGGCACTACGGCTATTAGTGATTAAAATAATAAAAGATAGGCTTAATAAAGGGGTATTAGAATACTTAAAAGGGCTATATAGAAACCTATAGTTCTTAGTTAAGAAGAAGAACTTAGGAGAATAGCGACTAATTAACTCTGCGACTTATCTTAATATAATTATTAGAAGAGATGCTAATTTATTATCTTTAGTTAATAAGTTCGCGGAAGGGTTTGCTAGGTGCTATATTGCAAGCTTAGTTAACTTTTATTCTAGGTATAATTAGATGCTGCTTTACCCAAAAAGCTAAGATTTAATTGCTTTCTTAATGCTATTTAGACTTTTAAGAAATACGATATTACTATAAGGGGCTATAAACTCTATAGCTTAATTTATAAGAATTATAAATCTTATATTAAAAGATATTTGCCTAGCTATAATAATGCTATTCCTTAACGATATAGGGGTAAAGGGTCTATATACGGACTATAATAGAGAGGAGGTGCTTCCTGGGATTAGGAGGTATATCTTTAAATATATATAGAACCTTGATAAGATGCTAGAGAGAGTTGAGAGGGCTAGAGCTTTAATTAGAGCTAAGTCCTAGTTTTATAAGAATAGACTAAATGTTATTAGATTTGTCTACAATTTAGGAGGTAAAGAGCCCTCTATAGATAAGGTTATTAAGATCTTGAACTAAAAGACGCTAGAAAACACAATAGAGGCAAAGGGATTTTTAAGTCTTTGCTACTACTTTTGGGTCTAGGTTAAGGATTTCAAATAGATTACGAAGCCTATTTACTATCTCTTTAAGAAAAGAGCCTAATAGAACTAGGACTTATAAGTATAAGGCAAGGCTATAATAACTCTTTAGAACGCTATAACTATTGCACTAGTTCTAATTAGGATTAACTATAAGCTTAATGCTAGAGAGATTGTAGTAAGGGTAGACGCTAGTCTAGAGAGCTATAGGGGCTATCTTAGCTAGAGAGATTACGAATTAAAGAGAGTACGACTTGCTAGGTATAAGAGTAAAATATAGTTAGATATAGAGAAGAAATATAACGCTACTAAGCGTAAGTGCTATAAGGTGCTTAAGATATTTAAGAAATTGAAAATCTGGATTATCGGGGTATACTTTATCTTAAAGATAAATGCTAATATACTAGTAGCTTAATTAAATAGAGTAGCCATAGATTACCTAGGAGCCTTAATAACGCGCTAGCTAGCCTAGATACGCCTCTTTAACTTTAAAGTATAGCATATACTAGGGAAACAATATATGGCGGCTAATGCCTTATTAAGACGATTAAAGCACTTAAAAGACTCTAACTCTAAGGACGAAGATATTAATAACTAGATTCTCTCTAAGCTTAGAGCATACAAGATCTGTCTAATAGAGGCAGAAGAAGAAGAGAAATGCATAGAAGAAGACCTAGAGCTTATAAAGAGAAGGCTAATCCTATAAGATATAAAAGATAGGGTAGTTAGACTTAGAGAGTAAGGCAAGGTTATAGACTCTAAAGACTATAACGACTTTAAAGGAAGGCTTAAGTATAAGACGCTAATCTTAGAGGCAGAGTATAGTAAGGAATCGATTAAAATTGCTATATACCTAACGACTTTAAAGAAACTAGTAAGAATAGACCGTTTTAAGTTCCGGAAGTTTAAGAAGAAAGCATTAAACTATAGGGTATATAGACGGAAACTATAGCGCTTGCTTATAAAAGGAATGCTAATAAAACTAGTAGTTAATAATAAGAAGACACGATCCCGAATCCTATGCGATATATATAATTAAAGTAGATATAAAAAAAGGGAGAGTACTTATTATAAGGTTTTATAAAGGTATTTCTAGAAGGGTTGCTATAAAGACGTTTAGAAATATATACTTATATGCGATAAGTGCTAGTTTAGAGCACCTAGGAAACTAGAGGAGCTTATATACCCTATGGCTTTTAATAGGCTAATAGAGAAATAGGCAATTAATATTACTTATATGCTAGCAAAGAGGAGTAAGAAGTACTTAGTAGTAGCTAGAGATAATATAAGCGGTTAAGTTAAGGCTAGAGCGCTAGCAAATAAGGACGCTAAATTAGTTGCAATATTTATTTAGGAAAACGTTATTTATAGATATAGTATCTTTTAGAGAATAGTTATTAACGGAAGAGGAGAGTTTAAGAGGGACGTTTTAACGCTTGTTAATAAGTGGGGCATTAAAAGGGTATAGATTTTAGCATACTATTTACTAGGAAATAGGATGATTAAACAAGGCTATAGGCTATTGAAAGACTTGCTTTCTAAACTTAGAAGCGACTAGGTAGCTAATTTGATAGCAATTCTATTTGCGGACTATTTAATAGTTCACGGACTTACTAGATATATACCCTTTTATATAGTTTATAAATAGAAACTAATTTTACTAGTGAAATCAAGGTACTTAATATAGAGAATGCTCTTTGCAAAGGAGATTATAAATAGAACTAAGCTTATTAAAGTAAAAGCAAGATAATTCTAGTAAACAGAAGAAGATGCTAATAAGGCTAAATACTAGAAGACTCGCTAATAATAAGAGGGCAAAGAGGCCTTTAATATAAAATATAATATTAGGAATAAACTACTTAAAGTTAATAATATTATCTTGTATTATAATTTAATAAGGGAGATAGATATATCTTTTAGCAAGAAGCTTAACTTTAGATAGCTTAGCCTATATTAAATATATAAGGCAAATAAGGAAAAAGGCTATTATTAACTTAAGGAACTTGGGCTAAATAGAGCATATTTAAGGGGAATATTCTCAGGGAGCAGGCTTAAGCTCTTTCACTTATAGGAACGCTACTTCTACTCGCTAGAGGATAAGGTATCTAAATAGAGTTCCAATAGCGCTTATTTAGATTCAGAGTCCAATTCCTTGCTTAATTATAGCTTAGAGGCTATGGGCATAGAGAAAGAGGACTAGCATAGTGTTTAAGTACGCTAGAAGGGTGGCTTTATTATATAGGTTCTAGTGTTAATAGCTAAACAAAGGGCTTAATACAGGGTTCCTAGCGTGGATATAGACTACGATTATAGTGACTAGCTGCATTGGTTGGCTATAGTGGTTAGCTATAGTGGTTGGCTATAGTAGTTAGTTATAGTAATTAGTTATAAGATATTTTAGTGATAATAAGCCTAAGTCGTTGCTAAATCAAATGCCAGGCAAGCCTAAACGATTATTCCAGCGACTTATTATAGTAATTTAAAGCCTAGAAAGACCTTGCAAGCAAAGTATATTCTTAGCCTTAAGGCGGCATAAGCCACGCTCTCTATATAAAAGAGGGTTAATCGAGACGCTATAACCCCCTTTTATCCTTAAAAATAAGTTAATTTTATATTATTTCCCTAGAGGAGGCTCCTATATTAAAATTAGGATATATTAAGTCTAATCTTTACTTATAAGCTAAGACGCGTATAATTTATATACCCCGCTTCTTAAATAGAGGCAATAGCTATAGCCTAGATATTTGCAAAGCAAGGAAGATTGCAATAATTAGTAAAGGTTCCCCTTAATATAATAATTTAACATTTAAAAAGGGACCTAAAATCAAGCTAATACTAGGGTTGCCTTTCTTTTAATCTAACTAATTAAGGTTTTCTTAGGAATATTACCTCTTATTATTATTAGACCTAAAGCTAAATAACCTCTTTAAATAGTGCCTAAGAAGAGCCTAGAACTTCGAAACCTAAAGTTAAGAAGATTGCAATTATATAATCAAGCAAGTCTAAACTCTAAAATAGGGTTATAAGACCTAAAATAAGAGCTAAATAAGCCTTTTTATAACCGTTTACTCCTCTTATCTAAATTTAAACCCAGAGAACTTCAAAGACGAGCCTAAGAGTAATAGATTGCAAGTTTTATATAAATCCGGCTATTATCTTCTTATTTAAAGGTGCATAACTCTTGCAATAGTCTAATAATAGCCTTATAGCAAAAAAGTTGCAATTGCCACGGACTAGCTAATTGCCTCGTAAAACCCCTTAAACCATCCGCTAGAATAGCACTTTAAATATATAAAGCAATGTAAATCTAGCTTAAATTTAAAACGATATAAAAAGGGAAAGAAAACTTAAGCCAAAATAAAAGGAGCAAAGTATGCTAGAATATACGCGGAAAAGCATTTATTTATAATAAAAAGAAAGTAATAAAAAGGAAGAAAGGGTCTATATCTAAAGGTTCTAGTATTTTAAGGAAAGAAGGTCTATTCTAGATCTAGAAAAGGAAGCTATTCCGAACTTATTTTAGATTAGTAGCATAAGTTATAGTATTAAGGAATAGGCAATAAGCGGGCAAGGAACGCTAGCTATATAAACCTTACTTTTACCACTTACCTAAGTATATATTTAAACTATTAGCACTTTAACTAGTTAGAAGATATTATAGAAAGCCTATAAAAGTATTAGCATATTTATGCAATTAGAAAATAAACAACTAAGTAAAGTTAAAGGACTTACCTTTTAAGGCTAGCAAATTAATTCTATTAATCAATAAGTTAAAGCTGAAAACCTAGAAAAGTTAAATAATTTAATAGGTTACCTATTTATCTTATTAGCTTAAACTAAAGCATATTAAAAGGAATAACTAACTCTTAACTTATACTTCTATATAATTAATTGCCAATCCGCAACTTGGTATTAAAAGGCTTACTAGATTAGAATTAAAACTCAATTGCCCTTGTATATATTAGACTATGCAAAAAGGAAGGCAATAAACGCAAAAGGAACTTACTTTATATCGAAGTTTATTTCTCTATATATATTGCTATAACTTAAAGGGGATAGATTAAATATCGAATATTATATAAAGAAAGGAAAGAAGGAAGTTATTCGAAATTAGCCCTGCTTTTATACCCGAAATTATTAGCATTGGCCCAACTAGCTTTAAAAGAATAAGGAATGCTCTAAGCTTAAAAATTAATAATTAATAGCTTCAATTCCTATTATTCGCAACTATATAAAGCTTAGCTCGGGTAAGAGCCTAGGGAAGCAAGTATATAATAAAGAAAAGAAGTTGAAATTTAGGTTAAGAAGTTCCTTTTATACTTAAAAATATTAGCTCGCTTACTAGCTCGCAAAAGGGGAAGAAGTTACTTCCTGTAAGTTAAAATTAAAAGGCATTAAAAAGGAAAGTGCAATCTAGCTCAAATTGCATTAGCTTATTCATATAAGTATAAAATAACTCCCCTTTTAAAAGCATTAAAAAGGAGCCTTATATATGCACCCAAGTACCCCACGGTATATAAACAAGAGGGTTACTATCAAGCCAAGCTAAAAGCTCTAGCATAAGGTTATTAAAGGTTAAAGAAAAAGGGTCGGAAAATTCGAGTTAAGGCTCTATTTATACCTAGAAATATTAGCTTGCTAGTGCGCAAAAAGGGGAAAGAAAGTTATATTCCGCGAGTTAATTGCTTAAAAGGGCAATAGAAAGGAAGTTGCAATTAACCTTAAAGTATATTAGCTTATTTAATTAAGTATAAGGCAACTTCCCATTTCTTTTAAAGGCTCTAAAATAACCTAATATTCTATCTAATGCTCCGTTCGATATTCCTTCCAAGTATTCCGTCTAAATGCTTTGCAATATATAGGTTAAGCCGGCGCCTTAGGCTTAGAGTCGAGGTAAAAATAGTAAAGAAGAAAGGTTGCAAGTTTAAGTCGTCGAAGTTTCTTTTATATTTCTAAAATATTAGCATATTTAAAAAAGAAGGTATAACCTTTTAGAGTTATTAGAATGCAAGGTAAATAATAGAATAGGAAGGAATAAAGGCGACGATAATAATAGAAAGGGTAATAGATTAAGGAAGATAAAATAATAGATTAAGGAAGATAGGATAATAAGTTTAAAGGAGTAATAATAGAATTGAATAATAAAGATAAAAGGTTAGAAGTTAAGATAAAATAGTTAAAGAAGTTATAAAGAAGCAAATAA
Organism: Bryoglossum gracile; assembly: GCA_037952635.1. NCBI lineage: Eukaryota > Fungi > Ascomycota > Leotiomycetes > Helotiales > Bryoglossaceae > Bryoglossum > Bryoglossum gracile. The sequence goes on along the minus strand of JAPZPB010000693.1, from coordinate 6,685 downwards.
ACGCTAAGCGGGCTAATCAAAGCACTACTAAAGGCTATAGGAAGGGTTTAATTATAATATATACTTGTTTATTCCTTATATTTTACTATACAATTGCTTTTATAGTTCCCTTCTATACTATTATTATATATATATATATATATATATATTATAGCTACTCAAGGGCGAGTAGTTATTAGAAGGGGGGACAGATATAGTAGGGCTGAAACCAAGTAATATACTCACGTGGCCTTACCCTCTATATTTATTTTGCTAGATTCTCTTTTAGAGAAGGGCATCTATTCTTTTATATATAAAATCAATACTATATATTATAACGTTTATAATTATATATATATATAATCACTTATACTATCTTAAACTAACAATATATATATTTAACTTACTTATATCTAATAATTCCATTCCTTTAGCTCTCCCTTCAAATACTCTTATTCTTACCAGATCCTTGATATACGACCTTGCCTTTTGCCCCTCTTCAATATTAGTAATGCGGAGCTTCTAGTAAATATGCACTTAACTTTGCGCCTTTATAATAAACTTACCCTAACTCTCTAGACGGCTGCCCTAAATAAGTATGCCCTTAATATAGAGGTTTATAACTTTGCCTTGTACTTATAATTCCTTGATACTAAACTTTAATATATTGCCTATAAGAACCCGATTTACCCCGTGGCTCCTAAGCTAGTATATTAACCTGCGCCTATAAAAAACTTAGGTTTTGCCTATGCTACCCCCTCTACTTAAACCCCCGCGGCTAAACCTATTATCCGCACCCTTCTTATCCTTCCTATATTAGCCTAGATAAAGAAAGTCGCGATAAAGTATTATAATTATAAAAGGAAAGATATATAGCTAGGGCTTATATAGAACCTAAGCGCATAATAATTATTATAGAGATTAAGGAAATAGAGTTTATAATAAAGGATTTAGGTAAAGAGAATAAGTTAAAGGGTTTTAAGTTATTAAAAAACTAGAGACCCTAAGAGAAAACTCCTTCTTAGGGTAGATTACTAATCTCTTAGAGATTGACTTATAATATCTAATAAGTAGAAAAGCATTTATTATTAACTATATTATATTTTTTAATAGCAAAGGCATTTCTATTAAACCTTTACTAGACTCTAGAGCATATAGATTCGCATTTATAAATACTACCTTTATATATAATCTTATATGCATAATAGGACTTAAATACTACCCCCTCTCTTTACCTATAGCTATTAAGGGCTATAATAGCGCTATTAACTCCTAGGCGACTTACTATTTCTCTTTATACCTTTATATTAATAATAGGACTTAGCTTAACTTGCCTTTTATTATCTTAAACCTTAGATAGCATAATATTATACTTAATTAACTTTAAATGCTATATTATAATATTTAGCTTAATATTAAGGGATAAAGAATAGAGTAGCCCTATTTTAAGAATATTATACCTCTTTATAAAAAGATTATCCTAGTTAAAAGAAAAGACTTATAAGCTATAAAGGTTAATTCCTAGCACTAATATAAGGTCCTTGCCTATAACTAGGGTATAGCTAAAGAGAACTATTATCTTTAAGAAGCTTGGTTAATAATGCTAGTCTAGGTTATATAACCTGAACCCTTAAAAGAGCCTCGTTTATAGCCGCAATTAAAGCCTTAGCCGCAAGAGGCTCTAGCTGCCTTTATAACCCCGCGTCCCCGTCTTCTATTGCGCCCATTGCCCTCTAAGCTTTAATATTAGGCCGAATATAAAGCTAAATAATAGCGGGCTATAGAAAATGAATAGGCATAGTAGGACTAGCGCATAAAGAACGCCTTTTAAGAAAAGTCTATTTTATAGAAATTATAAACTATAGCCATAAAGAAGTTCTTAAAAGCTATAAAATAAGCTTTCTATAACCCGTTTCCCTATTATAAGCCCCTAAAGGAACCGCTGCGGCTGCCTAAGCCCCTTTAAGAGCTAAGCAAAAAGAGCGCGCCTAAGATTACTTTTATTAATTATATTAGCTTTTACTTTCTCCTTTAATAGCCCGATTATAAGGTATTTAATATAACTATAGCCAAAGTCTTTAGGGCAATTAACTAAAAGGAATAAGCGGCTAGGAAAGAATAGCATTCTAAGGTTAAAGAAAAATTATATAAAAAATGCTTGCATAGGGTTTTATTAGAGGTTTTTAGACTAAATATTAGGGCTTTCTTAAAGCAAGAGTCTAATATACTCCCCGAGAACTAACTAGGCATTAACTATAAAATTACCCTAAAATAAAAAATTGACTTTAGGGTTAGCCCTTTCTTTAACTAGAGCCTCGAGGAGCTCTAGATTATAAAGAAATACCTAGAAGAGAACTTAAATAAAGGGTTTATTGCCCCTAAATAAGCCTTATAGGCGAGCCTAATCCTCCTTATTAAAAAGCCAAATAATAGTCTGCGATTTTATATTAATTTCTAAAAAGTTAATGCGCTAATGCAAAAGGATAAGTATTCCTTGCCCCTTATTAATAAGATTCTAGCCTAGCTAGGGAAGGCCTAGATCTTTACTAAGATCGATATTTAGTAAGCCTTTTATTATATCTATATAAACCCCGCCTTAGAGGACTTAATTATATTCTGCACTTGATATAGCATATTTAAGTGCAAAGTAATGCTATTTAGGCTAATAAATACCCTTATTACTTTCTAGAGATATATAAATAATATTCTCTTTAATTATCTTAATATCTTTTGCATAATATACTTAAATAATATTATTATCTATTTAGACGATTCCCTTAAGCACAAGGAGCATATTTAGAACGTGCTTTAATGCTTAAAAGCTATAAGCTTATAAATAGATATCTAAAAGTGCAAGTTTAGCGTTAAGAGAATTAAGTTCCTAGGCTTTATTATAACTACTAAGGGCATTAAGATCGATCCCTAGAGCCTAGCACTAGTCTATAACTAGTAACCTCCGAAAACCGTTTAAGGCGTTTAATTATTCTTAGGTTTTTGCAACTTCTATTACTAGTTTATAAAGGACTTTAGCAAAATAGCTAAGCTATTGCAAGAACTAACTAAGGCTACTATACCCTTCGAGATAATAGCTAAATAATTAAAGGCCTTTAAAGAACTTAAGAATGCAATGCTCTCTCTTAATATCTTGCATTATTACTAGCTAAAATAAGAAATTTATATTAAGACAAATGCCTTAAATAATATAATCTGTAGCGTCTTTTCCTAAAAGCATAATAATAGCTAATACCTAGTAGCATTCTTCTCTAAGACTATATAGCTAGCCAAGCTTAACTATAATATCTATAATAAAGAAATGCTTGCTATTATGCGCTTACTAACCTATTAGAGGGCCGAGCTAGTAGAATATTAAAGGGAATAGCAGTTCTAAATCTTCTCGGATTATAAGGCCCTAAAGTACTTTATAATAATAAAGCAGCTTATAAGCTAATAAGCTTGCTAGGTAGAGATCTTAGCCGACTTTTACTTTATAATTATATATTAACCCGGGAAATAAAATAGCGCCGCGAATGCCTTATTTCGCAAAGAGGAGAATATAGGCCCGCAAATTAAGACTAAAGAGAAGTAATGCAATAGCATTCTCTTAAAGCATAACTAGCTAGACCCCCGCCTTCTCTAAGCAATTAACTAGCTTCCTAATATTATAATCCTTGCACTAGTCGATGAGACGGTAGGAGCAATTCCACAACCTATTCGAGGATTTAAAACTAAAGAGCTATAAAAAGGAGGTCTACGGAATATATATAGGTAGCCCGCATGCTAGTGGCTTGGCATGCGGCTTAAGAGCATATGACTAATAGGGCCATGAGCCTAGGAGCGCCAAAAGCAGAGCCGGCGTCTCATTACCCCCCCCTTCAAAAGAGCTGGCCTCCAGCGTCTTAAATCCCTAAATAAAATTGCTACTACTACTACTATACGCGCCGCGCAAGGTTCCAAATCCTACTCCTATGCCCACGCCCCTTTAATATCCACTAGCGTGCTCGATTCGTACTAAGTAAGAGTCGAAGAGGGAGGGAGCTAGTCGTATTAGCAAGGGCAACTCAAGAGCTATAGCCTATAAGGCTAGAGGAGGGCTCGAGAGAGCTGGAGAGCCAGGAAGGCCAGGAAGGTCGTAATAGCTTGAGCTGTGGAAGCCATTTTGTAGGAAAAAGAAGCACAGAATTGGGTCGGTTCCGCGCGAGAAGCGTAAGGGTATCGGAGAGAAGGCGTGCGAGGCGTAGAGTAGGTCGGTCTACGCGAGGAGCTCTCGAAGAGCATAAGGTCTGCGGAGAGGTAGGCGTGCGAGGCGTAGAGGGGGTCGTTCTACGCGAGAGAGGCTCGCGAAGAGCATAAGGTCTGCGAAGAAGAAGGTACGTCGAGTTAAGTTGGCTCGATATAAGGAGGGCTCTCGATAGAGCATAAGGTCTGCGGAGAGGAAGGCGTGCAAGGCATAGAGTAGGTCGTTCTACGCGAGGGAAGCTCTCGAGCTTAAGAATTGAGGTTCGGCGGAGTTATATAATCGCGCGACGCGAAGGGAGATATGCGAGGCGTAGAGGGGGTCGGTTCTAACGCGAGGAGCGCTCGATGGGCTACTAGGCAATGCGTAAAGAAGGCATGTAAGGGGGACAAGAGCATGTGGCGCTAGTAGCGTGCCTATCCAATAGAACACTTCAACTACTGCTAAAAGGGGTAGCTAATGGCGTGCCATTCAGGCCATGCGGACCGTTGCCAGAAAACAAAAGCGCGTGCGTATAAGCGTGTACGTGTGAGCGTGTGCATATGTACGAAGTCCGCGACTAAGGAGTTTTGAATAATGAGACGGTAGGAGCAATTCCACAACCTATTCGAGGATTCAAAACTAAAGAGCTATGAAAAGGAGGTCTACGGAATATATATAGGTAGCCCGCATGCTAGTGGCTTGGCATGCGGCTTAAGAGCACATGACTAATAGGGCCATGAGCCTAGGAGCGCCAAAAGCAGAGCCGGCGTCTCAGTCGAGATTGCTAATAATAAACTCGAAATAGTAGTAAAGCTTTTGCACTTAAACTAGATTGCCCTAGAGTTAAATCCCTTATAAGAGAAAGCCCGGGAAGATGCCAAAAGCCTCTTTATGCTGCGAGATAATAGCTTATTGCTCTTTAAAGGATAGCTAATAATATTAAATGCAAAAGGGATTAGGGCCTATTTAATCTATAAAGCTTATAATTAAATATCCTTTGCCTACCCTAGTAGAGTTAAGACTTATAGTCTATTCTAACCCTAGTATTTTTAGCCGCAAATAATATAAGATATTACTAACTTTATTAATAATTGCAATGCTTGCTTAAGAACTAATTATTATTAGGATAAGACCCCGGGTTTTCTTTACTTACTATTAATTCCTAACCGCCTATAATAATACTTAACTATAGACTTCAAAGAGTAGCCTAAGGATAAGCATAGCTATAATAATATTCTAGTAATTATAAATTAATTTATTAAGGAAGCTATCTTTATCTTATGCTTTAAAATAACTAATATAAGAGAAATAGCTATGCTCTTTATCTCTTATTATTATCGATTTAATAAACCCCTAGAGACAATTATATCGGATTATAGTCCTTAGTTTATCTCTAGCTTTTAAAAGGAGTTTAATCGCATTCTAAGGACTAAGATTAAGCTTTCTATTGCCTATTATGCTTAAACTAATAGTTAAATAGAGATTATAAACTAATACCTTAACTAATGCCTCTAGCTATTTATTAATTACTATTAAGATAATTAATTAGAACTCTTACTTATAATAGACTATGCCTAGCTAACCCTATTTTACAAGTCGCTAAGCATATCTCTTTATAAGCTTAAGTATAGCTACCCCCCTCGCACCTGCTTTAACTAGGATACCCCGCCCTTAAATAAGCTACTTATAATTACTAAGAAGCTAAACCACGAGAATGCTAAGCTCGTAGCTAAACAGATGCACGAGGGTTAAATAAGAGCCCGGGAGATATTATAATAGGCTTAAGAGAAGAAGTAGCGGGATATAAATAAGCACTAGCAAGAAGTAAATTAATATATAGGAGATATAATCTAGGTAATAACTAAGAACTAGGCCACTAACCGTTTAAAGAAGAAACTTAACGATTTATAGAATAGCCCCTTTAAAGTACTAGCTAAGAAGGGCTACTCCTAGAAAATAGACTTACTAAACTCTATTTAAGTCCACCTAGTATTTTCCTTAAATAAGCTGCGCTATTATAAGGATAACCCCTTGCTTAGATAAGTAATCTAGGACTTAAAATATATTGAAGTTAAGAATAAATAAGAATATAATATATAAAATATCCTAAATATTAGGCTAAATGCTAGTGCTTTATAATACCGAGTTACCTAGGTTAGCCTTAACCTAGACCTAGAATATTATAAAGCTTATGGCTTTAAGTTTTGCCCGCATAAGATTAGGGACTTTTATATTGCTTACCTAGATAAGGTAAGCCCGCTATAAGACCTTTATAAGTAGATTAAAGCCTAAGAAGGCAATAATAAGCTCCTAGATTAGTTTAATAATAATAGGCCTATAATAAAGGCTAAGCGGAAGAAGTTCTTTAACTCTTATAAAGCATAAAGGCATGCTTTACTTTAAAAGGGGGGGTAATATAATAATCTATTACCTAAGTTATATAACTAAGGGAATTTCCCTCTAGCGCGGTTAATCTTCGGGCCGACTATA
>JAPZPB010000692.1:150-16921 GCA_037952635.1 Bryoglossum gracile | reverse complement strand
TCTTATTATTCCGCGCTTATAATCTTGTTAAGATAAGCTTTAGCCTATTCTAGAGCATACTTTACTAAGATTGCTTTTAGGAAATTCTTTATTAAAAGCATCTTATCTTTAGCATACTTAAGGTTATATACTTATGCTATAGTATAGGCCTTTTACTAAGTGTTATACTATATGCTTAGGCTTATTAAACCCTTATATGCATTAGCTAGTGCTTAAGCGTAGTTCGCTTAGACTTATATTAAGATAAGCAACTTAGAAGGTGCTATCCTTTATTTTAAAGCTTAAACTAGGTTTTAAAGCAATACTACGCTTATGCTATTAAGCCTTTCTTAGGCAAGCGTTTATATAGTATTAGCTATAAGATCTTATCTTATTAATCTATATATCTAGTTATAGATAACTTAGTAACTTATAACCTTTTAACGCTATTTTATAAGCTCCTCCTAGTGTTATTAGTAAGCTCTTTTATAGTCCTTTTCTATATCCGCTTTTTATGCTAATATAAACTCTAGGCATAGTTTAATAGGAGTAAGAGGGGTCTTTAGAGAGGCTTCTCTTATTTGCCCTTAGCTTTCTATATAAGCATCCTAGGCTGCGTCTTAGTTTATTTATAGTATCTTATAGACTAGATTAAGCTTTGCAATAAGCAAGTTAGTATTATCTTGCTTTTAAGAAAAGCTATTTAAGAGATAAAGTTAATCTAGAGCTTCTAGGTTAATATATAACTATATGCTATAAAACTTCAAGTAATATAAGAGCGCTATATACTACTTAGGCTAGCTCTCTTTAGTTATAAGCTTCTTGCTAGTTATTTATAGTGCTACTATTATCGAGTTAAGTGCTCTTATAAGCTTGTAAAGGGCGATAGTATAGTAATTAAGCTTTAAGAAAGTATTTTTCGAGAGGTATTTATTAAGAGCAATCGTGCTTTCTAGTATATATATATAATATAATAGAGGGCGCGCTTTAAAGCGTCTAGACCGGGCTTATAACTATTATATTAAGTAGTATATTATAGAGCAGTAAATGATAATTGTCTAATTACTATATAAAAGGGAGAGCTTCCTAGTTATATATGGGACGAGCGCCAAGGCTCGCTAGAGCGTATAAGTATAAGTGAGGTGCTCCGTGCGCAGTGCGCGCAGTGCGCCATACCCTTATTAGCCACACGTTGCTAGGCAACGTGATACCTAGCGCTTCCGTCGCCATAAGCTCTTTTTTCTTGCTCTCCTCTCTCCTTCTGTCAGATTTCCACCGAATTCTCAGTGTTGCCTGACTTGACGACATAACCTTTAACACTGCTCTTACCATGTATATTTCTAGCGTCAAGATTAATACTATAGCCGCGATAAGGAAAATAGCCTAGTGATAAAAAGGAAGGGTTCGCTGCGTGGGATTTCTTTTTAGCTAGGTATAAAAAGGAGGGGATCTGCTGCAAGTTGGAAAATAGGTGAAGGAATAAAGGACACATTCGAAATAGTTTGAATCTCTAGAAAAGACCTAGTAATTGCGGCAAGGTAAATAATAAAAAACCCTTGCGTAATTCAAAACAGATGTAGGATAAATCCAAGGGTAAAAACTGAAATATATCCAACAACTTGAGCGTCCCTAAAATAACAGAGAATACCATGATCTCCTCCCCTTTTCAAGATCAGGCCTATTCGCTATCCTAATCCCCAAATCTACCAAGGTATCTTCATTAATAAATTCTCCGATACGTCGTCGCAGCTCACGTTTAATAAATAAAAAATTCCTCTATTCCAAGTTTCCAACAACATGAAAAGATTCCGAATCCCGAATTTCCAAACGCCCGCTTCACAAAATTATCACTAACCGAAAATCTCTCTTTTACCAAAACAAAAACATCAAAACCAACAAGGACCGAAAAATCCCAGGAAATTGATCAGCGACAACCTTCAAGAATTATGAAAATGAAAATAGCGCAACTTCCGCGAGATCCTCCGCCGCGACTTCATTTTCTATGTCGTTATATACTGGTACCACCCACCAATCTACCTTCATTTCTATTCCCTATCACGGGATTGCGTCCCTTCTATACTGTAGATATAATAAAGTAAGTAGGTAAGGCTTAACTTTACCCGACTTACCCTAGTCTGCTCGCGATCCTAGGCACTGATTGGTTGGATTGGATAGGTAGTTGTTTGTCCTGTCGAATCCAACTGTTCACTGTAAGAATGAGGCGTGGGCGGAGACGGGATTGCGGTAATGAGGGAATGGTGTGAGTGGTTGAGGGATGTTTCGGGTTTGGAGGGTTTGGGTCCTTGGGATTGCGATCGGATTCTGGGTTGCTGGTTCGGATGGGAGATTGGGGAATCTGGGGAAGTGGTGTTGTAGATAGGGACTTGAAGTGAAAATTAGAGGTGATGTATGTTGTGAAATCTCGAAGACCGCATGGAATAAAGTGTCGTATTCTTACGGGCTGCCTAATTAACACCCATTAAATACGACGTCCTCTCAATTCGTACGCGATGAAGACTGATAGATGTTTGAGTTTTTGATTCCTTTGAAATAATACAGGTCCCAACTCCTCGCCCAGACACCATGCGCCAAATGCAATGCTCCAATGCTCTGGTGTGTGGCATGTTGCAATATTCCGGACCAAAACTACCAGACTAGACTCTGATATACAAATGCAACTGTAAAATCCAAAAACGCTGTGCTACGCAATGCGCGTATGCTGCAAACAAAAGGTATCCTTAACCATAACTCCGAAAATGCTCAAGCTAACACTGAAACGAAAATCACCAAACCAAACCCCAAGAGAGAAAACCTCCGACCCCTAAACCAAATGCAAAGTGAAATAGTAGGGGAGCCAGAGGGCGGGATATAAGAAACAGAGGAAGGTACCTATTGCCGACACTTCCCATTTGTCGTTCCATTTGCCCACCTAACACAGTATCTGCCGTGATACCAAACAGCCAATGCCGTCAAGCCAATAATGACTAAGATACTCATCACAATCACCAGACTCAAAATCTTCCTATTCCGTTGCCGTCTCAGATTTGCTCTCATGATTCTCTCGGCCTCGGTGTCTATCTGTGAGGGCATTTTGCGGATGGATCCGGAGTCGGAACCGGCGACGGAGGAGTCTTGAGAGGAGGGAGGCGTGAAGGTATATGGGCGTTGCGCATAGGGGTGGAGATTCTGGTTCCCGGTGGCGAGGTTGGAGTGGTAGGTGTCGTTTCGGTCGGTGGAGGTGGTGTAAGGGTTGGAGTAGGTGGAGGGGGGTGGGAGGAGGCCTTTTTCGGGATCGGGGAGTGTGGAGGGCGCGGTGATGGAAGGCTGAAGATAGGGTTGGGGTTGCGGGTCGCGGGTGAATGATTCTGTGCTGTAGCGGGCTTGGAAGTTGGCGTACGGGGAGATGGGGTGGGCGTACTTTGGGGGGATGGTGGCGGGGGCATTGAGGTTTACCTGAGGGGAGAGGTTAGTTGTGATGCTTGAGGGGTGGATAGTAAATAGTGGTTTTTGGGCAGGTTGGGGTGTGGGGTGTGAGTGAAGAGGGATGCAAGTGATGCAAGTGTAGGGAAGAAGACTTGAATTCAATCAAAAACCCTACCAGGCTGAGGGAAAGGAGAGGGAAAGAAGAGGAAGAGAAGTCGTTTGAATGCTCGATCAAGGTCTGAGATCAACAGATTAAGAAAAAGAGGCACTCACATCTTGCCACGGATTCTCCCTCTTCATCTTTTCAGCAAATCTTGAAGGCGCGGGGGCCTCATGTGCCATATCTGATTGGGACATTTTGAAGTCTAAATATTTTCCTCTGAATTGACTCAAAAACAAGTGCTTACGACTGAAATCTAAAGAGAAAATAAGAAATCAAGGGAAAAGAGACTTGAAACCCGGCTTGAAAAGAGGAACAGAAGTGGGTCTTGAGTGCAGTCAAGTATGCGCTTCGCAGGTAAGTAAGGATGGATGAGAGATGAGAGATAAACAAAAGCCGAATCATTGGGAGCAAGCAATCCATTTGTACTTTTCAATCCCAACTCGCTCTCAGGAACAATTCCAGTGCGGGGTTGGAATGTCATGAGGATGTGGATTGTGGTGTTCTAAGCCATCGATCGCGAGGTCCTGATTCTAGTGGCTGCAGCGACTTGGCGGATGGGAGGACGGTGCTGAGCCTCGCTTGCCCGCCAAAGTTTAGCGAGTAGAGGATGGGTGGGAAGTTGGTGAGGATGGATGGGATGGAGAGGAGTGGATGGGAGTTTAGGGAAGAAGAGAGCCTCGATGGGAGGAGATAGAGATTCCTGTGTTGTTATAATTGTAAGAGATGCCACTTCCTGCGGTGGTGAGGGAGGGAGGGAGCGAGATGGAATCGGGTTCGAGGCGATAATATGAGGCTCGGTTAAAAGTCACATGACTATTGAGTTGTGAGTCAAGTGAAGAGTATGATATTGTCGTATTCTTGGTTTTTAATATTAATATAAATATAAATATATTTCACGTCATGCTGTGATTTGAGAGACATGATGTCTATCACGTGACTGGCAACGAAGCTTGGCGGGACTCGCCTTCTCCTAATAATCCATTCATCATCATCACCATCATCATCACATCAATCTATCAAGTAATTGACAATTTTAAATCCTACCACTACCTTCAACTTGCCATTATATGCAATCAGTACTACTTCTACTTAGGTTTTCTCCAGATCCTCAATTGATGGACCAGTCGTCCTGGCATGAGGATGTCAGCACACCTCTGTCATCAATTGAATGCAATCGCAGCCTATAGAATGCACAGCATGAGGGTGGAAAGGCATAGGGATGTGATTGGCCCGGCACCTAGCATCTTACGATTTTGAGGCTGAGATCTTTCAACACCGCCATACATTCATTGTCCCTGTTCTCCATCCAGTCTCCCTGAGGTCTCATCAGAAACAACGATTGCGCAGAGAATGTTCAGTCGACCGAAGAAAGGGCATGACGCAAGTCTTTCAAAGTCCCCGCGATTTCGATTCCCATTCTCGTTACGAAGCAAGCACACCTCTGGAGGGATAGGTGACTCGAGGGGCAACCCTACGTTAAACACTCATGTCCCAGTTGTCACTATCACCGAACCCACCCCAATCGAGCCGGGGCACTCTATCGCTGCCCTACCAGCTTAAGAAGACAAGCTGATAAGCTTCGAACGGCTTTGGTCTGATGCCTGGAAGGAACTTGAGACGAAGCAGCCAGATCTCATTCGAAAATACAAAGACATCGTCCCTGCTTTCCAGACACTTCATGGCGCTGCCGTAAAAATTTTGATCGATGAAAAGATCAAGGAAATCGAAAATAACTCATGGAAAGCACACTTCAGTGGGCATGAGATAACCTTTAAGGACTTGGTAGAGTTCGTTGCCTCCGTTATTTCATGGGCAAAAGATTATATCGCATCCGCTCTTGCAGCATCACCGGTGACCTCTGTTGCTTGGGGTGATGTTTGTTTACTCCTTCCCGTAAGTTAACCACCTCCGAATGGTAATAATAATTGAACTTACCTGTACTGAACTTCAATCCGTATCACAGCTTCTCCTAAACCCTTTGACCCAGGAAACGACTAGGGTCAAAGGCCTAGAAGATGTGGCACTTCTTTTGAGTCAATGCTAGATACGCGAGAATGCTTACCATCGAAATTATTTATCGGCTACTGTGCAAGATAAAACGACTGTGCCTCACCAGGTCTACAGCAACACGTTGAAGGATCTGTTCCTATCAATACTTGAGTTCCAAGTGATCAGCATCTGTTTCTTGTCCGAGAATACTGCGCTTAGATATTGGCTGAAGATTACCAAGTGGGAAGGGTGGCAACATCTCGTGGACAACATTGAGAATAATAACTCTGCCCTCCTGGCAATCGAGTCTCAATGGAGAGACGATACACTCCAGAAGGACAGCGACCAGCTCATAATCCGGCACAATGAGTCCATCGCAAGCCTTAATGCAGTCAACAACGAATTTCAAGAGTCAGACCAGCAACTCTAGAAGCTCAGAAACACAGTCATCGCCGCAATTCATCGGGTGGCTATTACTGCAAAACTATTCCTCGAATTATGTTACTGCAAGAAGCCAGCTGAAGCCTCGACAGGTGACTGGATGCTGGTAGCCGAAAGCTTCCAATCCTTGGTCGCAGGATCCTTCTGCTGGCTTGATGGTAAGGGTAACGAGTTCCTAACATGTTTTAGCCGCTACTAGTCGGGGCTGGCAAGACATTTCATAGGTACGTACATCGGAAACACCTTTGTTGACGCGGAGCTAATTGCCTCCATAGCTCCACTACCATCAACTGTTTAGAGGATACGCATTGCAGAAGCCTGTAAACTTCGCTGGTGCACTTCGTTTTCAGTTTCTCGGATATTTCAAAGCAGGGCCTCCGAAATGCTCTCTTCTGTCTCAATGCAACTTTTCAAGCCACGACCCGATATCCCAGAGGTCCCCATAGTCCCAGCCGCTTCGGGGAACGCGGCAGTCGACCACACCAGATGGATCTTTGCAGATTTATTTCCAATCATCTCAAAACTTCGCTGATGTATACATCGTTTCTGACGATTTGGACGAGTGTCCCTAGACTGCTGGCGAAATGGGCCTGCTTCTTAACCAGATTCGGCAGACAGCCACATGGCCCAACAACCACCTGTTCCATACTAGTCGAAAAGAAATCAAAATCGAGAGAGATCCGGAAGCTCACACTTCCCCCACTCCCCTCCGAGATGGATCCAAAATCATGATTTTTGATTACTTCCTTCGATACGTTAACTAAGAATACGCCTCTGACGCTCTGGAGTTTGCGATGAAGAACCACAATCCCCGCATCGCACAACTCATCCTGGAGACCGAAACAGATCTCACACAGGCGAATACGAGCTTTACTATCTGCAGGAGTGGGCTGGGCCAAATATATCTGAAGACCACGATGATACAGGGTAGTCTATGGACAAGCTCAGGGCCATCACCGCGAAGTTGAATTCCCATCTTTCTCCTCAAGCAGGGTGCAGCTGTAAATTTAAGAGAATGTGAAAAAGCTAGAGACTCTTCAAGAATTGCATTGGAAGAGAAATAGCGAGATCAGTGACGGGCTTCGGATTCTATCATTTACTCCTCCCCGAGGCAGGAGAACCAACGTCAACTCTCCGGACACTCCAAAAAGCTCAATAGATCTTGAATAACTACAAATTTCGAATTAATAGCTCCGTCTTGGTTATTCAGTCGATATGAATCTTCCAAATGACTTGGATATTTAAGAAGAAGCTGGTAATTGGAACAAGTTGAATATTCAGGATGCAGATGACCCCGGGTGCCCGAAGCGCAATGGCACATGGCCTGACATCCCTCTTCGAATCAGACTCTCGTCCTAAGCAGAAATGTTTAGGCAAGGGTGCTTTCAGGAAGGTGTATCTACTGAGCGCTTGCAATATCGCTCGCTGACACCCAGTCGTGGGGTTCATTACTCATGTGCTAATTCCCTCATCTCAGACTCTGGTTTGAGAATCCGACTCTTTTCATGCAATGCAACGCCCTGATAACATCTCCATGGCACCGAAATTCCTTCCGACAATGTCACGACATGACCTCCTCTCCCAAACCCAAAGAATCTCACTTTGCGCCAGTCTTAGATCACGAGCCCACACCCCAATTCCTCCCACTACGTTCGTATTCGAGGATAATTCCACTCCATTGCCGATCCCCTGAACGCCACCAAGGCACAACCGCGATCTATAAGCCACCCAATCATGCAAGCCCAACTTGCCACATTCTCGGATATACCCCCGAGATCCACGCGGACCCCGCATTCCGAGTTCGGCTTTTGTGGGGGTGGGTAGGAGGGGTGTCATGCGTGTGTTTTTAAGTTCGTGATGGGGTTTTGCACCGGAAGTAGGGCGAGTCGGGAGAACTTGGTCGATTTGCTACCGGCGAAGGGGGGATATGGGGATACCGGGGCGTCGGAGGGGTACGGAGGTACCTCTTGAGTTGGGATCCTATTCTTCCGGGGGATCAGGGTCCGTCCAATATGCGCTCGGCATAACAATTTCTCGTACCTAGCATGTGCATACCTCATCAAGTTTTGAAAAGGTATCTTGCAGGAGCTTGCGTTCTTTCTCACTTGCAGACCTCTTATTTCTGTTTATCAATTCGGACAACTGAGCTTCACGATGTTTCCTCTTGGTAAAAAAGCAGCTTGGTTCCTTCTGCCAGCGCTGGCTCGCAGTGCGGCAGTTACTTATTCAGTACCGTCTTCTGCTCCGAGTGGTGTTACTGGGCTTGAGGCAGCTCCTCTGGGTATATCGTAAGTTTTACGAACTGAAGAGTGGTAGTAAATGTTAATTCTGAGTATATTTGAATTCTTCACCTTCCCCTCCTACTTCACAAACGTCACTGCTACAACGCAGTGTCTGAAGAACTTTCAAGAATTGACCGGAGTATGGCCTCCAATTCGAATTGGTGGAACTACGCAGTGAGTAGCTTAGAAGTAGATGATGGAGTTGGTATTGAGAAGGAGACAGAGATCGTGCGGTCTACGATGACACGACTTCGGCATATGTTGTTTACACGGTTCCAGCACCCACTGCAGCCCCGGCTGCGTTGACATTTGGATCATCGTTCATGTCCCTGGCTGCCACTTATGCGGGAAGTGTAGTTTTGGGTTCGTGTTTCGAAACTTAATTGGGATTTTACTGACAGTTTGGAGGGCTCAATCGAGGTCATGATGATGTCGACAACACGATTGCTGCCGCAAAGGTAGCAGTTGATGTGATGGGTAATTTGCTTGCAATTGAGCTTGGGAATGAGCCTGAATGTAAGCCCCGTTGTCTCCTGTAGGGGAACTCTTGCTCAAGATTTGCAGATTATGCCGGCGCAAACCAAGCTATCGCCGTGAACGCAGGCACATGGACACCAGCCGCCGACGCCGAATCTCAAGATAAATGGGATATCCTCGTCGGCTCGGCTCTCAAAACCAAAAACATAATCCAAGCCGGCAACTCCAACTCCGCACCGCCAACCTGGGGAGCTGCCGAACTTATCGCCACCGAGAACACCACAGCCAAGTCCTACGTCCACAATTACGCCCACCACAACTACCCGGGCGGAACACTTAGCTCCCTCATGTCTCACTCCGTGATCTCAAACAATATCGGCATCTTCACTGCTGATATCGCGGCTGCTGCTACTACAGGAAAAGACTACGTCCTCGGCGAGACGAACTCTGTCTCTGGGGGAGGTGCCGCAGCTGTGAGTCCGACGTTCGGGGCCGCGCTTTGGACAATGGACTACATCCTCCGGGCCTCTCTCGCCAACATAAAACGCACGTATTTCCATCACGGAACCATAGGCCTCTGCTATTATTGTTGGTGGGGTCGTTACGATATGGGTGCCCCTTACTACGGGGCTTATGCAGCGGTTTCCGCTATGGCGGGCGGGTCTTATATCGCTGCTCTCGATTCGGGGAGTACGAATTATGCCGTTTATATAGTTTATGATTCCTCCCGCTCCCCACTTAGAGCTGTATTGTATAACTCGGATTATTACGATGGAACGACGACGCGGACAAGTAAAAGCTTCGTGCTGAGCGGATTGAGTGGAACGGTGAAAGCGAAGCGGTTGACGGCTGCGAACGCGTTGAGTAGGGTAGATCAAGGAAGCAATCCAACGTTTGGGGGACAGCAGTTTGCGAATGGGACGTGTGTAGCTGGGGGGACAGAGACGTACGAGAAAACTATTACTTCTGGGGGCTTGGCGACGTTCACGGTTGCTGCTAGCGAGGCATTAGTGGTTTATTTCCAGTGAGCAGAAAATAAACTCGGGAATTCCATCACTGCTCTCTAGCCTCCTGTAAGAAATGGAGACCATCTCGTGATATAATATACTCCATCTGATCGCAGTCTCGCTCATCCCAAGTCCCAACTCCTAGCCCAAATCCCCAAACCCCACCATTGGACCAAGTATTCTGATTCCAAGAACCAACATCCTCCCATCTTCCTATCCCATCCTCCCACCAGGGGATACTCGGGGCAGCCACAAAATCAGCAACCACTCTCCCCCAACCCAGCACCATAGAACCCCGACCACAAACCAACGAACTCGACTCATTCATGGCTCACAGAACCACAGGCAGAGTTTAGGGATGAAGACAAGAATCCCTAGGCCTGCAAGGCGCATGATCATCCTCGGGCCCGATTTGGGCGTTGTGGGAGCGAGAGGGGTGTGTGTTGACAGGGGGGTGCGTCATTTGTGTGGTGCTGTACTGTACCGTGCTGTGCATGCGGAGGTTAGAGAGTGTGTATGGATGGATGGTTATGGGATGGTGTTGCGAATCGTGAGGATGGAAGGTGGGAGTTGGTATTTAGTGGTGTGGTGTGCTGCGTTATGGATATATAGTTGCGTGGCGTCTCAGGTACGAGATGTGAAAGCTCGATGGATCTTGCGCCGGCTCGGATTGTGCTTCTTTGTATATTTTTTTTTATATAAAAAAAAACTCAGAAACTGGTATTGGGATAAAGCATGGATTTTTGGAAACTGGTGGGCTTTGGCTTGTTGGTATGCAGTGGGTTGGTGGGTGCTGGCATTCAGATTGTGAGCGCTTCTCTTTTCCATGCCTGCCGTTCCATCGCCGAGACTAAGCTGCTTCTCATTGGTTGGAGCTTCCAATTAGTTCGAGGCTTGAGTATTGGTTTAGAAGAGGCAATCAGAGCATGCTGATATATCATTGACAGGTTCCGGGAGCGACCATCACCACTGCTGGTACGAACCAACACATGCAAGCTCATGGCGGGGGAATCGTGGAATCAAACGGGGTCTACTACCAGATTGGAGAGAATAAGTTGAACGGGAGTGCTTTCCAGAGTATCAATTGCTATTCCAGCACCGCAAGTCTCTTCCATCCCTATTTTCTCCTCTCTCGTCTATCCCTCTTCTCCCCACTGGCAAGAACTATTGGTCTGACAAGGAAATAGGATCTCGTCCAATGGACCTTCGTTAACGAACTCCTGACCCTTCAATCCTCCGGTGATCTCGGTCCTAAACGCATAGTCGAGAGACCACATGTGATGTACAACGATGCTACCAGTATGTGGGTGATGTGGGTGCATATCGACAACTCGAGTTATGAGGAAGCGCGAGCGGGTGTTGCTACCAGTACTAGTATTTGTGGGGATTACGACTATTTGTGAGTCTTTTCATTTGAGGCCTTGGAATGAGATGAGAGAGAGTAGTAATTTGAGAGAAGGGGATGAAGAAAGTGGCAAAATTTGAGCTGAGTGGGGATAGTTGCTAACGAATACGTGGACAGGGGAGCATGGCAGCCACTCGGCTACCAAAGCCGAGACTTGAATGTCTTCAAAGGTCTATCTCTCACTTCCTCCTCAACGTTCCAAAGACAGGTTGACTAACGAAGGTCAGACACTGATGGAACGGGCTATCTCCTGACAGAAGACCGTGTGAATGGTCTCCGTATCGATAGGCTTACATCAGACTATCTCAATGTATCCTCAGCCACATATCTCTATGCAGAGGATTACGAGGCACCTGCTGTGTATAAGAGTGGCAGTACTTATTTCATGTTTGCGAGTCATGAGAGTGGATGGTGTAAGTGTAATCCCCAGCATTTGAACTCGGGCCCAAGACTTGAAGGAGAGGCTGATGGAGAACAGCACCAAACGACAACATTTACTGCACTGCCACAAGTCTGACTGGTCCCTGGTCCGCATGGGCTGGCTTTGCGACTGCCGGGAGTGGTACTTTCACTTCTCAGACAGCAGCCGTGGTAAATATCAACGGGGTTGTGATGTATGACTGATCATTTCCTTCCCATCTATTCCAGCTACCTTAACACAAGGAAACTCGTATCTCGTAAATCATGGAACCACACCATCTGACAGCAACAGGTACCAAGGCGACCGCTGGAAATCCGCCAACCTAATGACCAGCACCTACGTCTGGCTTCCCCTTACCATCTCCGGCACTACCGCCATTTTGACCAACGAGGTAAACTGGATCCTGGACATCGCATCTGGGACCTGGACCGTCGGCCCCTCAGAGACCACTCCTGAGGCTGAAGCCTCCACCAACGTGCTCGTAAACGGCGTTGTCATCCAATCTTGTTCTGGTTGTTCAGGGGGTGAGGTTGTGGGGTATATTGGTGGTCCTAGTCCAGGGGGGACGCTGACGATGGAAGGACTTAGCAGTAGTGTGGCAGCAACGACGACGTTGAGGATTCATTATTTGAATGCTGATAGTACGCAGCGGTATGCCAATGTGCTTGTTAATGGTGTGGCTCATGTGGTGGCTTTTTTGCCGACAAGTGGGGGGACGCCCGAGACGAGCACGCTGACGGTGCCGCTGGAGGCGGGAACGGGGAATGTGATTGAATTTGAGGGATATGATGCGGGGTGGGGTGAGTTGTCCTTCCTTAGAGCGGGGGTTTAGCATTTTGCTGATGGTGTTTAGGTCCTAATATCGACCGGATCATGGTGCCAATTTCGTAAGGACTGGGTGGATAAAGTGGAGGAACAGAGAGAACTCCGGCTGGAAGTCTTTTGATGAAAAAGAAAGCGGGAAATGAAAATCTCATGCCCGCAAGAATGGTGGTCTTGATTTCTTAGGCGTTAAAGCGATGAAGCAACCGCTCAGCAGATCAATTGAATCATGCCTTGATCTTGTGAAGCACTGCACCACTCGTTGAGGAAAACTGTATCGCTTTCTCAAAACCGACGAGTCTCTCCATACCATCCATCTCCGCGTAATCATCGACCGTGAGATTTGAGAGACTGTTGACTCAGGAGGCATAGGTGCGCTCATGCACATACTCCGTAGCACGGCGTTCAGATCCTCAAAATTACCGGGGTTCTGAACATCGAATTGTGCTAGAGGGTTGTAGAACTCCCGCCGGCTTTCCATGATAGCCGTTTCTGTTGCTTCTTCATATTGCTGACCCATCAGTCGTAGTCGAAGGTATCTTGCCAAAACCGTAGAACACAAAAGTGCGAGTTGGCCATCCTGAAAGTTGGTGCTGGCCCAGCCCCGATACTTGCAAGGAACTTCCACCGTACTAATGGCTCTCGCCTTTAAGGCGAATGTGCCCACCTGAATCTCCAATCCACAAATTCCTTCAAAATCTGGAGGATCCAGGTCTGGGGACACAGAGACCCAGATATACCCGGTAGCACATGTTGAGAGCGAGTACGTCTCTCCTGTCGACTGGTTCAGTTTTTGAAAAAAGGCCTTGGAGCCATGAGCTCTGATGTCCGCAAAGTTGGCAGTGAGGTCGGAGCCATATTTGCTCAGGAACTTCTCATCCGTTACACTCAAATCCGGTAGGTCGATTCCAGAGTCTGTCCGGGTGACGAAAAACATCGGACTAGTCATGCGGTCTGTATATATTTCGCCATTTTGAACCCGACTAATGCGCAACTTCGGACTTGAGACTTGTCTAGTCAGTAAAGGCAATCGAATATTCACGATTGAAGCTTACATTCGGTTGATACTGCTGCTTCTTGAATCAAATCAGGGAGCCGTGTAAATACTCGCTCATTCTGGGACGTTACGTCGATGAGTGATGGAGTTCTACTCCTGCTAGTGATGCAAACTTCTTCCATTTCGATACGGGTCGATTGGTTTCTCGGATTATTGAATTAGTATCAGTAACCGACCTCTTTATATAAACTTTGAAACTGTGGGAGTTGATTCTTATCAGTGATGCCGGCGAATGTAATGCGTTGCTTATCAACGTTGCTCGTATTCCCTTCCCTCGCTAAATATAGCTGAGGCGGGGGGTTGACTTGAATACGAGGTTGTACAGTACGGGAACTATGTACGTACTGGTGGGAGCAATGAACCTGAAACGCGGCGATGGTGTTCTCGAACATGCCGAATCGCCTTGCAGGTGGTGTTCAAGACGGTCTGGGGCTGTTTGATTGAGAGAGAACAGGTTTTGAGAAACCTTCACGATAATCATGTGACTATATGTTTCAAACGACGTGACGCAAGCCCTAGAGGTACTGCGTAAAAAGTGGCTGTGACACTGAAAGGGAATGACATCCCAGAGAACTGGAAACCAATTATCTAGGACAAGGCAAGCAACAAATGAGAAGGGTTACTGAACAGCAGTGACTAGCAAAATGCAACGGGTCAACAGAAACTAGTAATCTTGTACTGTACAATATGTCAAAAAACAATCTTACGGCTCAACCGAGTCGTAGAAAACAAATGCCCGGATCTCAATACTCGCTCTGGGCTCCCCTGCTCCCACCTCTTGAGCTGGGTCTTTGAAGGCGCAGTGAGGTACCCGCCTAGGAACACCTGCTTTCTGACATGAGTCGACCTGCATGAAGAAAAGCACATCGTCCGGTTGCTGATTATACTTGTAGTGCCAACGGTGGCTCGGCTCGGGCTTGCATTCGAGTGCTTCAGTGTGGTGGTCTGGGAAAATGATAGGTACAGTAACAATGTCTGAGTCGAGGACAGATTGAGCATCGCAAACTGCGAAAGGGTCACGGGTAACAGGGCGGATAGGTCGCCATATCTGTGAGATGGTTTCAGTCACATAGGAAGAATCGGACTTGCGAGAACTTACATTGATGATTTGCCATCGTGGTTTCTTGAGCAACTCATCAGCTGCATCTCCGAGCCATCGCTGGCCAACACCTGTTGCAGCAGCGAGTGACTGGTCCATATGCACACCATAAAGGGGGCCTTTGGCTGGTTTCTGTGCTTCGCCATCCGGGGCACCCTCACGAATAATATGGGTCATGATGTGAATACTTGAAGGCTTGGGTCTGTGGGGTAGAGGAAGTGAGTTGAGGCCAATAGATGAGAGCAAACATAACATACAGAGTTTTGCAATCCAACAGCACCTTCCTGCAGAGCTCCTCTACCTCGGGATAGTGGATGGTTTTGACAGTCTCGTCATCCTTCCAGTCCCCAATCGAAGCTGTATGCTTGACATATTGAAAGCCTTGATAATCTAATGAGAACTTATCCTCATTCCCGGTGACGTCCCTGATCGTAACAGGTGTCCGGATCTTAGCCTGTGGAATGGCAGGCGTTGCGCTAGATATCTCAGCATGAGTTCAGATGAGAGAAAGTTAGACTTGACCAACCCCCCAATAACCATAGGCACTAGTTTCTGACCTGTGTCATGGAAGTAGTTGATCTCAGTTTGAACCTATTACCCCGCATTAGTAACCCAACACTTCGGTTGCTGCAGGAAGACGTAGACGTACATCTCTAGTTGTTCGAGCCATTGTGAATTCAAGACGTTTCGTTAAGATGAAAGATCCTCTGAGCCCTTTACCAGGTGATTGGGAAAGTTGAGGGGACTTCACACTATCGATGATTCTTATCCAAAAGATTCCTGCTCATGAGTCATACCAAAGACCAATAAAGGATCTTGACTGTAAGAACTTGGCGTCGCGGGGCTGTTATGCCCGTCCAGATACGAATAGCTGGACTAATTGGCTCCATAGGAGATAAGACTAACTCAAATCCGTTACAATAAGATAACAAGGAAAGGTCGACTAGAATGGGGTAACAGTACAACGACCAATTGTGCGAGCTTAAACAAGTATGACAGGGATATTAGCAAGGTCCTCGTATTGCCGGCAAACCTTAAATAATAAAATAACATAAAAATTGTATAAAAGCCTTAACTTGATTAAGTAGCAAGTCTTAGTAGTTAACGCTAAGTATATAAATTTAAAGCAAATTTAAGTTATTTTATTTTATAACTTAATATAAAAAGAATAAAACAAAAATAGCTACAAAATAGTAAAGTAAATTAAATAAATAAATAAAAAACCTAAAAAGAAATCTAATTATAAATAAAGTAAAATAAACGAAAAGTATATATATAAAGAAATGAAATATATAATTATAATAATTATTTGAATAATAGCTTTATAACTATTATAAATTCTTATATTTTCTTTAAATAATTTTATTAATTTTAGTTTTTATTAAATTAAATTGTCACGGGGAGTCACCTTGGTGACACCACAAGGTGACACCCCGTGACAACACTAGCGTTGCTGGTCTCTCCCTTCCCCTCTCCAAGATTCAGAAAACCCATTTGCAGAGCTACTTGCTCCCTGATCGTTTTGGTGACCCCCCTTTATATAAATTTATTTTTATTTTTATTTTCATTTTCTTATTATTATTTCTAAAAGCTTAATAATATTGCTAATAACAAATAATATAATGCAAATTATAAAGAAACAACAAGAAATAAATCCTTTTTATGTCTTTATTAATACCTTTTTATTTTTATTATCTCAGTACGCCGGTTTGCCCCCCCGGGAATAGCGGCCTCCGCTTCGGGGAAGGTGCGTGCACGGGCCCGCCGCCGCTTTCAAATGTCTACAAGTAACACCCTGCCGTAGGCCAAGCGGAGGAAAGGCTGCGAAAACAAGCCCGCTGCCATAAGGATTGCCGCCAGGATACGCAAGATTGCCAATCAAGAGACGGAACAAGCTTCAGACCGTACAGAAAACAGGGACAGAATTCCTTTTCGGATCGAGTGATCAGATGGATGAGACGGCTATACTGGAACAGCTAGAGGTTCTCAAAGAGCGATCGGAAAGAGCTCGTTCAAACACTCATTTCGCCAAAGTGGCCGAACGTGCCCGTCATGTACAGATAGATGGTGGACCTTTACCAAAAAGCCAAGATGTTGGAAGCTGAAAGGGCTGAGAACGCGGGTGGTTCCCCGTGTCTCTTGTCTCTCTTGGTGTCTCTTGTCTCTCTTGGTGTCTCTTGTCTCTCTTGGTGTCTCTTGTCTCTCT
>JAPZPB010000691.1:0-16947 GCA_037952635.1 Bryoglossum gracile | reverse complement strand
GTTTATATAAAGTTATATCGAGGCAGAGCTCCTTGTTTTCCGCCCCTCTACACTATATGCTCTCGAGCATAAGAGTATATATAAATATTAAGTAATAAGGGCTATATTTTATAATATACCCCCTAGATAGCTTATAGTAAAGTAATCTATCTAATCAACGTAGCAAATAAATAGCATAATATAGCGTTAAATAATCAAGATATATTAAATAAATAGCAAATAAGTAGCGCGGTATAACGTTAAATAATTAGGAATCTAGTTATCCCCTAGATTGCTTATAATAAAGCTATGCTAATTATTCCCTCTAAAAATAAGAACTTATAAGTAATTGCGCGGGAGTGCCTAAGAAATTAAGTTTACTTTATAGTAATCGGTAATATAATCTAAGATTATAGCTTCGCGAATCTATTTACTCTTGCCGGGTTAAGACTAGCGGCGGATTTTCCCTTAAATTAACTACTTACTCCTTTAGGTATAAAAAGACTTAACTTTACTCCTAGTTCTATCTTCTAAATATATTAATACTTTTAAACATTTATTATACGCTCCTTTCCTTTAAAATAAATTCAAATTATAATCTATATACTCCTCTTTTAATATACTTAAAAGATTAAAGGCTTCTTTATTTATAAAGACTTAGCATAATTATAAGCGTATAAGTTTCCCTTTTAACTTAAATTCCTTTATAGAGTATCTTTAAACTTAATCGCGTATTAGTTTAGCTAATAATTTCAAAAAGAGAGCTTTATAGTTAGATTGTTCGGTTTCTTGTCCCTATGCTCCTCCCTAGACTCCCCCTTTCCGTTGCAGTTGCTCTAGTCGCTTTATAACTAATAGTTTTATAGATCCCGATCCCGAAACTAAGGTTTCTAGTAATAGTAACGAAACTAATAATCCCTTTAATAGTATTAGTTTAGATAATATTAAATTCAATCGTTTCTTAGATTAACTTATTGCTCCCTTCTATACTCCCTTCTTTAGTCCCTTAGCTTTAGAATGCTCTTTTATCTCTTTCTTAACTAACCCGAAATTATTTAAACTCTAGTTTATAGCTCTCCTCTCTTCCCCCCCTGCTCTAGCGGTCGCTCTTCAACTCTTAATAATAGCGTTCGTAGGCTCCTTAGTCTTATAAGATCTTTTATTTGCCTTAGCTATATTCGCTTTATCTTAACTAGTTGCTTTAATAAAGCTTATTATAACTCTTTAAAAAATATAAAGAGATACTAGCGCTACTCTTCTAGGCACTTTTATATTCTTATATTTACTAAGGTCTCTTATCTAGCAATCCGACTTTATAATGCTATAATCGCTATAGAGGCACTTAACTTTCCCTCGAATACTCTAGTAAGCTCCCCTTCTTTTATTGCACTTTGTATTTACTAATTTATAAATTTAGTATATTTGCAATCTTTAGAGAGCTATTTATGCTATGCTTAGAAACGTTGATAAGGATATTAATTCTAAGGTTAAAGTAAAGGAGCTTAATCCTATTACTATTAAGCTTTATACTCGAAAGGATAACGATAATAATAAGGGTAATCCCTTTAGTAGTACTATATATAAAATAGTGTTTTCAAGCTTAGCAAAGGCCTTTAATAGTATAGCTAGTGCGATATAAGCTTATAAGTTAGTTTTTCGGTATTTTTTTAGAAATTTGCTAAGCGTTTAGTATCTAGTTTTCGCTATGCTATTAAGCATTAAAGTAGCTTTTCTATGTTTTTATATTTTTTTTCTAAGCTTCTAGGTTGCGTTTTCGCTAAGCTCCCGTTGCTCTAGTGCTCTCTTTCTTAAAAGAGAATAAATAAATTAATAAATTTCTAAAAAACTAAGTATATAAATAAAAATATAATTATAGTAATTAATTACTTAATTATCTCAAGCTTAGCTTATATATCTTAAAAGTTTAAAAGTACTTTAAACCGTTTAAATTTATATTATAGCAAATTCTTAGTAAGCCTATTAGCTAGCATATTAGCTATAAGGAGGTATATAACCTTGAAAAGTCCTTTTGCATGCTCTTAGCATAGCTATATATTTTAAATATCTATATATTGCAATTTAGTCGAGATCCTTTTATTATTACTTATAATTAGATAAATTGTTTATTAATTATTATAGAAGATTATCTAGAGCTCTTTAAAGTTAAGTTAAAGCTCTTTAAAGAACCTTTGCAATGCTATAGTTTCCTTAGCAATATAGCTTATACTAAGTATTTTAAACTCTATTATTAATATAATAACTATGCTCTAGTAAGCGGCTTTCTATATAACTAGTCCTTTAAAGAGCGTTATAATATAGCTATAAGATAATCGTTTAGTTTTAATATCGTTAGCAAAAGAAGTATTTAACGCGATTATAAGATAAGTATCTTTATGCTTACCCTTATACTAAATGCTTAGGAACCGAGTTTTAAAAAAGTACTTAATAGTCTAGTTAATCGCGGTAAAGTGCTCTAGGCTTAGATTTATAAGAAATTAAAAGAGTTTTAAGGCTACGAACGCTATATCTAGTTATAGCATAATCGCTATATATAGTAATAACTTAACCTTCTCTTAGTAGCTCTTAATCTACTATCGGGTTGCTTGCCCTTTATATTTTATAAGCTTTAAAAGAGGAAAAGGCATGCTTAGAGTTTTTCTATTAATTAAAGAGAATTTCTCTATAATCTTCTTAATATACAAGTTATGCGTAAGCTAGATTTTCTTCTTTATATAGTCTCTTAAAATCCTTATTCCTAGGAACTATTTAACTTCTTTTTCCTTATGCAATTTGTATACTCTTTATAATCTATTAACAAACTTCTAAGCGTATTCCTTGTTTACTAAAGAGTAAGCTATAAGCATATCGTCTATATAGAATAGTATAAAAACTCTATAATCTTTATTTATAAAGATGCAAAGCTCTTCTTTAAGCTGCTTAAGTCCTAGTGCTTTAAGTATATTAATAATATTAGTAAACTATAAGGCAAGAGAATCCCATAGCTTATATAGTGCTCTATTAACCTTTATATAATACCCGAGTTGTTTAAACCCGTCTAGTAATTAATATGCCACTAGCATGCTCTTAGCTAGCCTCTTTATATTAACGAATATATTCACGATATCGAACTATCTAATCTCTAGATTAAATTAGGCTATAATCGCTATAAATACTCTAAATAATCTTGCTATAAGCGTTATAGCATATATTAAGACTATAGATGCTTCCTCTTAAAGATCTCCTTATATAACTACTCAAGATCTGCATCTTATTAAGTAACCTTTGGAGTTTAATTTATAGTAAAAAACTTACTTTAATAAGATTAGAGTAGCTATAGTTATATAATTCTCGACTACTCTTTAGCAATCTCTTACTTCTAGGTTTCTTAGCTCCTTTTCTATATCTACTTTAAATTAAGCACTTAATAAGTATTTCTTAAGCTCTTTCCACGATTTTAGTTCTTTTAATAGATCCGATAATCAAATCTATAGAATAGTAATAAGGGGTTCAAACCCCTATTTCTGCTCTACTATAAGTATAGATACCGCGATTACTATATATACTATCTTATATAGCCTTTCTTTGTTTTCTACTTATCTTAGCTAATTAGGCTAGACTAAGTATAATAGCGAATTAAGGTAATCCCGTTTTTTATAAAAACTTATTATTGCAGTTTATAGCTTACTAGTTATTATTCTTATAACTATACCGCTTGCTTTACCTTTGCCGTTTAGACTTTTGCTTTATAATCTCTTACTTATTTTAGTTTTCTTATAAGTCTTTTTATTATATTAGCGTTTTAGTTTTATAGTTAGCTCTTCTACTAGTAAGCTAGTTAATCCTTAGTCTGCGATTAGATTATTTAAGTAAGTCCGTCTCCCTTAGTCTTTAGATAAGAGATTATCTCTTAGCAAGGTTAATTGCTCTTTAAAGCGTAGTCTAGTATATAATACCCTTAAGTGCTTTTCAGGATATAGCCCGGCCTCTTTAGGATAAAGCCTAGCATTAATATATAGCAGTCTAGTCTACTCTTCGGGATATAGCCTAGCCTCTTTAAGTTAAAGCCTAGTATTATTATTTATAGGATTTGTTTAATCTTATAGTTCCTATTCCGCGCTTTCTATATAAGTTTCTGGCTTTAGAGTAAGTTTAGGACTTAAGAGTCTAATCTCTTTATGCTCCTTTAAAGCTAACTCTAGCCTAATAAGAAAAGCTAAAGCTAAAGAGTTTACCCCCAAGTCTTAGTCCTATGCTATAATTAAAGCATTACCCCTTAAAGAGCTCTTCTCTAGTTGCTCTAGTTTAAAGTCCTCCTTAAACTCGTAGTTAATTAGAGATATTGTTAGAGAAAAGGGGTTCAGGGACCTAGTCTAATTGGTTAAGGTATGGTCCGGGCTGAAGCTAGTGAAAGTAGACCGGTTTGTAAGCAAGGCTACTTTCGCCTATATAAAACAAGGCTTAAGCTTTAACCTCCTTTTATAGTTAGTTAGTCAAGTTAATAGAAGTATGTCTAACCCTATAGCTATATTATTATTATAAGTATAATATCTAGAGGATTATACCCTTACTAGGTGCCTATTCTTAATAAGTTATAAGCTTAGCATAGTACTAAGACCGAAACTATAACTTATACTTACCCTAACGAAAGCAAGGCGTTTAAGGATATCTAGCGATAAGCAAGATAGCTAAGAGGCAAAAGCAAGAAGCCGAATATATAATACTTTAACGAAAGCAAAACGTTTAGGAAAACTACTAACGAAGTAAGTAAGAGCCTTTAAATTAAGATAGGGAGCTAAGCAAGAGTACCTTTAGAAACTAAGTAAGCAAGAGAGACTACGAGTCTTAGAGGAGCTAAGCAAGAGTGCCCTTAAATAACAAGCAAGAAGGGTATCTGCGAAGAACTTAAACAACTATAATAAAGCTAGGGAATATTCTAAAAAAAAGGGGACTTCTTTATAGACTAATAATAAATTATCTTTACCTAAATACGAATCTGCTAACTAGAATACTAAGCGTTAATAGATACAATAAAGAAGGATAATAAGTACCTTTTAACTATTGCCCGCGATAACTATAAAGACTAGTTCCGCTATGCAAAGGTTAAAATTAAGGGAAAGGGGGTATTCTTTATAGTAAAGAGTAGCAGAATCGAGTATGCCTAGATCCGCTATAAAAGGGGAACTAGAGACACTTCTACTACTAAAGAAAAGACTATAGATATACTTACCTTAATAAAGGCTAACGTCGATAGCTTAAAAAGCAAGTTCGAACGCTTTAGCGGATTATAAAACCTTAAGAAAGCAAAGGAGTAGGACTAAGCAGATGCAAAGGCCTTAAAGACTATACTAGAAAGACTTAGGGAGGATAATATAGTATTAATCGATAAGTATAAGACTATAAAAGCTATATAGACTTAACTTAAACTTAAATATAAGAAGATAAGCATAACTACTATTAACTAATATATAATAAGCCTCTAGAACTTTGTATTTAACAAGGATATAGGGATTGATAGCTTATAGACTAAGCTAAAGGAGTATCGCTATAAGGTTATTATAGCTAATAGCGCTATAAAGCTAGTATACCTAGAAGAAGCCTTACTTCTTATATTAACTCTAGCTCTCTAAAAGTAAAGTTAATATGCTATAATTATCGATAGATTCCTTACTTAGCAAAGCTTTTTTATAGACAAGAAGATTAAGATCCTAGGAGAAAAAGAAGCTTAGCTAAGGGAAGTTAAAGGAAGTAAAAGCAAGCGAGCAAACGCTATTTAAAGATAGTATAAAATAGTTTACTACTACTTAAACTACTTTTCGAGAAAAGATAGTAATGCATTAAATATAAGTATAACGAATATACTATTCGAGTGCTTTTGCTATAGATCTATAAAGCATTATATAGTAGACTGCAAATAATAAGAAGCTAGCAAAGAATACGCTCGCAACTTATGCTTTAAGGATAAATAAAAGGCTAAAGAACCTCGAGATAAGCAATGCTAAAAGGCAGCAAAGGATACAAGTAAGAAGAAGGCAAAGAATACTAATCGCTAAGCTTATTTAGCTAAGAAGTCTTTTAAGAAGAAGCATAGAAATGCAGCAGCATACGACTCTAATATAATAAGTAGTAGTAATATAGAGGGCACCGAATTTAACTCTTATAAAAAGGATAACGATAAAAAGCTAAAGAAAGTTATATTATTTAAAAAGTCGATTTATAAGTGCATCCTATATACCTAGGCACTTGATATAAGAGCTAGTTTACTTATAACTAACTAACTTCACTTGTTTAAGAACTTGAAAAAGATAAGCAAAGTACTTATATAAGTAAGGGAAGGAATGCTATACTCTTGTAAAAGAAGTATAGCGTTAGTTAATGCAGTAGACGGGAGCTTATATTACTTAGAAAATATACTCTATATTCTTAAACTAGGTATAAACCTAGTCTTAGCTAAGAAACTATGCAAAGGTAGCTTCAAAGGAGCCTTTAATAAAGAGACTATTTAGATTATATAAGGAAATAGAACCGTTATAACTATAGAATAGTCCTATAGATTATATATTATAAAACATATCTTTAAGAAGTATAAGAACTATATGCTCGAAAAGAAAGGCGAAACTGGCCTTATAGTCACCGCAGGAATAAGCCTTAAAGACTAATTTCGATGCACTAAAACCAGCTTAACTAAAACCAGCCTTAGCAAGATAAGCAAAACTAGCCTAAAGGATGTCCTAGAAAACGACCTTACCTAAAGAAGCCTAAAGAGTAACTTAACTAAAACTAGTCCCGATAGCCTTACTAAAACTAGTCCCGATAGCCTTACTAAAACCGGTTCCAATAGCCTTACTAAAATCAGTCCCGATAACCCTACTAAAAGTAGTCTCGACGGCCTAACTAAAACTAGTCTAAGATTAATTGGAAGGTTTTAGTATATAGCTATACTAAAACAACTTAACCTTAAAACTAGCCCTATTAAAAGCAACCCGTTAAAGAGAGGTTATTCTATATATAAGAAGGACTTAACTAAAACTAGGCATAAAGGCCTAGGCAAAACTAGTCCTAAAACTAGCCTAGAAAGCCTATACTAAGATAAATCTAACTAAAACTAGTCTAATCGCTAACACTATTACCTAGCTATATAAGGCATTAATAGTAGTATAAAGATGGACCCTAACGATTTAGAACTAGAAGCAGCCACTAGCAAAGAGCAAAGACAATAATACCGCTTAATGCATAAGAGGTTTATATATAGTAAACTAGATATACTTAGGAATATGCATAAGGTTATAATACTTAAGGAGGCTATTAAGATCCCACCGCCGCACTGCAAAGTATATAAGACGTGCAAGCTAGCTAAAATAAGGAACTTAATAAACAAGCAATTATTAAAACTAAAGCAAGAGAAGCTAGATCTAGTAAGCCTAGACTTAGCAAGTCTATTCCTAAGATTAATTAAAGGAAATAAGGAACTATTAAAGATAGTCGACAACGCTATAAGATATATATAATTAATCCTACTAGCAACGAAAGACAAGGCAATTCTAGCCTTATAAAGGTAGAAGAAAAAAGAGAAGCTTTAGACTAGCAAGAAAGTTAAGGCTACTAGAACCGACAATGCACTAGAACTACGGAAAGTGCTACTTAAATAGTAGGATAAAGATAGTATGCAAGTATAGTTTATAACCGTGGCTATATCTAGTTAAAATAGAGTAGCTAAACGAAGCATTTAGATAGTCGAGAATAATATTAAAGCTATGCTAAAAGGGCAAGAGCTACTATTAGAATTCTAGGATAAAGCAGCTAAGGCAAAAGCTTACTTAAGGAATCTTTAACTAAAAGGCTTAGTAATAGATAGCAAGATTATATTACTAGAAGAAGCTTATACTAGCAAGAGACTGTTAATTAAGAATATATAAGTATAAGGGAGTAAGGTATATAGATATATTAACCCTAAAACGCTATATAAGGATAATCGCTATAATAAGCTTATCTTAAGAGGCTAAGAAGGGGTATTTATAAGTTACTTAGAGGATATAGATAAACACTTAAAGATATATACGCTAGACTTTAAGCGCATAATCTTAAGTAGTAAGATAGAAGTAGATAAGTCTATACTAGAAGGAACCGTAGAACTATGCTTAAGAGGACCTTAAGGACTAAATAGAACGCTAATCGATTTAAGAGATCGCGCTGCTAAAGGAAGACTTTGCAAGGGTAAAGATATTTAGCTAGCGCAACTAATACCCGAGGTATATAGTAGTTAATTAGTTACTATCGAGATTCTAATAACTATATAACTAGTAGATATTCTAATATATAATAAAGGCAGCAATAAGAATATCTATAAAGTTAACTTAACTAGAACTAAAGCAGTAGATAAGATTATAACCTTAGACTTAGAGCCTACTATTCTACCTAAGTTAAACCTAGGCAATAGTAAGCTAGAGGCAGTAGTTAAACTTACGCTAGCTAAAGAAGCTATTACTAATAGCGAGGGAAACGATAAGCAAGAGCTATAAGCAGACTTAAACCCGCAAGAGCTATAGCTATAAGAGCCGATAGTTCTAGACTAAATAAATAAAGCAAGAGATAACCGCTATTACTTCTAAGACTAACTTAAGAGAAAGAGAGATTCGGATAACGAAGGAGAGCGCGTTGCTAAGACTATTTAAGCTATAATTGCAATAATACTTATAGATAAGATATAGGGAGAGTATATATTTATAGCGTTAAAAGTCTTATAAGAGAGCTTATATATTAATAGGAAACTATTATAAGTTAAGATTAAGAGATGTTTCTTAGCTATCCTAGGCAAGGAAAAGCATCTAGACGATAAGGCTATAGCTATAAAAGTAGTTAAGGGTATTACTATTCTATAAACTTATAAAGAGGCAGTAAACAATCTTAAGTTTACTACTAAGTAGAAGGAAGCTATTAACGAGGAGTTAAAAATGCTAATAGCTAATAGAATATAAGAAGAGTTTATCTTACTAGATAAAGCTAATTTTATATTAACGAAGTAAGTATTTAATATTAAGATAATTAACACTAGAGAAATCGACCGATTTAAGGCAAGATTAGTAGCTAGAGGGTTTAGCTAATAATATAGTATTAACTATGCTAAAACCTTTGCCCTAACTATATAGATAGATACCTTACGAATATTCCTAGCTATAGTTGCAAAGGAGGACTTTAAATGCTATTAATATAATATTAAGAACGCCTTTATAGAGTCTAAATTGCAAGAGGATATCTTCTTAGCACTGCTATAAGGCTACGCCGCAAAGAAAGGGCATATTCTTAAGGCTTTACGCAGTCTCTATAGACTAAAATAGGCAAGAAGAAACTAGGCAATGCTATTAAGGAACTTCCTAATTAAGATTAGGTTCTAGCAAAGCCTAGGAGACCTATGCTTATATATCTATAAAGAGAGACGTATATAGCTTCTTATATATATTAACAATATACCAGCCGCTGCTAAGAGCACTAGGCAGCTTGATTAGTTTTATAAGAGTTTATTAAAGAGATTTATAACTAAGAATTTAAGGGAGATTAGCAAGATTCTTAGTATACGAATCACTAGAGACTAAGTAAACCGGATAATCTATATAGATTAGGAGCTATACCTAGAGGACGTTTATAACTTAATAAGAATTATAATAGCTAAGTATAGAAAGTGGACTACCCTTACCTCGAACCTCGAGAGCTTATTAGCTACTAAAGAAGATAAGGTTCCTATTAATATAGAGTAGTATACGAAGGGAATTAGCTAGCTTATATATGCGATGATTCTTACGAGACCCGATATAGCTTTTACTCTCGGACAACTATTATAATATATAAAAAGCTTAGTTAAACGCTACGAACACGCCTTAAAGTAGCTCTTGCAATATATTAGATTAATATTATAATAGAAGCTACGTTTAAGTCTAGGGGGAGCTTATTCGAGCTATATAGGCGTTTATACTAATGCTAATTAAGCAAGTGATAAGACAGACCGGAAAAGCATCTTAGGGGGCGTAAGCATATTTTATAGCAGACTAGTAGCATAGGCATTAAGGAAGCAAAAGTCTATATTGACTTTAAGCGCGGAATCCGAATATATCTTTTAAGTAATGTTTATAAAGCTAGGATAATAGGCTATGCAAATCTAGAAAGACTTAGGAGCCCTTTACTATATAAACGATAATAGAAACTGCACTATTAAGATATATAGAGATAATCAAGGGGCATTAGCACTAGTAAAGAACCCGCATTTATATAAGCGATCTAAGCATATTAATATTAGCTATTACTTTATTAGGGACCTAGCTAAGAAGAGGAAGCTAGAGATCTTATATATTCTTACTAGCGATATAATTGCAGATAGCATAATTAAGCTACTATAACGCGTTGCATATAAGCAATTCCGGAGACAATTGGGATTAGTCGATAAAGGTACTTTATAAGAGAAAATTAAGGAAAGGGCGTTTTTGGGTATAGTACTATATCTAAACTATTATAAGCTATAATTAGCTGCGGGCTAAGGATCTGCCGTTCTAGAGGGCAAATCCAGATCTGCCCTTTATTATATAACTAAGTAACTGACTAATTAGGATACGCCCTAAGGGGGAGTGTTAGAGAAAAGGGGTTTAGGGACCTAGTTTAATTAGTTAAGGTATAGTCCGGGCTAAAGCTAGTGAAAGTAGACCGGTTTATAAGCAAGGCTACTTTCGCTTATATAAAACAAGGCTTAAGCTTTAACCTCCTTTTATAGTTAATTAGTTAAGTTAATAGAAGTATGTCCGACCCTATAGCTATATTGTTACCGTGAGTACGATATCTAGAGGATTATACCCTTACTAGGTGCCTATTCTTAATAGATATAATATCTTATATACTCTATTCTTCTTCGATTATTTCTATTATATCCTACAAGATTTTAAGTAGTTAGCCGATTACCTTTTCTTTAGCTCTTAATATATAGAACTTTATCTTATTAAATACTATATTCCTCGATATAATTACTCTATTAAGCAAAGGGATCTAGATCCTAAAAATGTTAAAAGCAACGTATTTAACTAAGTATCTAATATACCCCCTTAGATTAACTTTAAAGTCCCTCTTATATAACTTAGCCTCTTTATCCTTGATTATTAAGTAGCTCTTGCACTTATATGCTTATATAAAGCTCTAGTCTAGTCTAAGATTAGTTATTATGCGTTTAACTAGAGCTAAATTATATTACTTAAAGTAGTAATAAAACTAGGAATTAAGCACTTCGTTTAGGCTATATATTCTATAAGCGTATAATAAGCTTATATTATATAAGAAGATCGCAGCTTTAGTTATTTTAGTCTATACCTTGGGTAAGAGATTAGCATTAAGCGTTATTTTAATCGATTTAGTAATTATTTCTTTACTAGCTTTCTCGCTCCCTCTATTTAGCTTATAAGTATAAGTAAGGGTAAGCTTTATCTTTATACTTATCTTATCCGCTTATTTTTAGTAATATAATCTCCCGAATACTAGGATTACTACTTTCTTATTATTATGCTTTATTTTGCAAATTAACAACTTATATTATCTTTATACCTATTGCTTAAAGTGTTTAAGCGCACGAAGAACTTTATTTTATAATTTAGTCTTAAGTATATACCTAAAGATTTTACTACTATACTCGTCCTTAATTATAAGAACCTACCTAGAACTATTATATATATATAAGAAATCGAATAGATCTTATAAAACTCTCTAGAATAGTCTTAGTAATCTCTTTTCGGACGATCTTCTAGAGATAATAGCCTTTATATAAGCGGCGGCATAAAACTCGCATTCCTTTTAAGAGGGTCCTATAATAATCACGTTTCTAGCTATCTAAGCTAGGGTATATAAAGCTAGCGGTCCTAGGTAACTAGCTCTTTTATACTATACTTCTACTATATTACTTCTAGGCCTTAAGTAGTCCTAGGAGCGTCTAAACCTTCTTTTAACGCTTCTTTTAAGGGTAAGGAATATTAAAATGCTAATTGCGCTTATAGGGATTATAGTAAGAATATCTAGGTAAGAAGAAAGAGCCTTATATTTAAAGAATAAGAAGTTAAACTTGCGCTATAACTTTTTAACTATAAAGCTTTCTTTATCTATTCCCTAGCGCAATATATAGTTATACCCTTAATACTATACTCTTATAGCAGCTAAATAAGCTTCTAAGATAATATTAATATAAAAGTTCTTAATAAGAGCTATATTATTAAGCTCTAGCTTTACTATTCCTTTACCTCTTAATCTATTAACTATAATTATACGTTGACTTCTCCTAGTAATCGGGAAGCTAGTTATACTAGCTTTAACGCGATTATTAATAACTAATTTTTAGAGAGATCCCGGGATAAAGAGCAACTTATTATTAACTAAATAAGTAGCACTATAGTTATTAAGCAAGGTATACTTAGATAGTAGGTGCTTATTAAAACTAAACGTAGTATATATACCCTTATTTGCATTTAGTATAAGAAGTATAAGGTTAATAACTATAGTATTAATGCGATCTAGAAACTTACTAGTTAAAGGAGCTTAATTAAAGGACTATCCCCTGCTTTAGCTTAAGCTAATCTATCCCTTTTCCTTAATATCCTTATAAAGCTAAGTTTACTTGCTTTAAGCATATATACTCTTAATCTTATTAAAGTGCTTATAAGGGTCCTAAGATAATCTTATAATAGCACTTCTTAAGCTTTAGCATGCTCTAGGCTTTTATAAATGCTTTTCTATTAGTATATTATATAGGCAATCTTTACTACTTCTTTAGTCGCGGATATTTTTGCTTATTTTAGAAGTATTCCTGCTAGATTAGTTATCTAAGCGCTTACTAAGTATAGCAAAGATCCTAGGAGCTTTTAAGCTATAAGCAAAGGAGTGCTTTATAGCTAGGGCTATAAATAGCTAACTTATCTCTTTAAGTAATCTAATTAGTTCTTCGAACCTTTCCTTTTCGATAAGCTTAGCAAGCTTCCTAGTCGCCTAGTCGCAAGCTAATTTAACTTGCAAGCTCCTAAGAAAAGTCTTTATAGCAAGCACCCCTTAAACTTCTAGAATAGAGTACGCGAGACCTTAATAGTATGCCTTGCTCTATTCCCTATACTATTCTATAAGACTTATATTTCCTTGCTTAGCGATTTGCAAAGTATATAAGTAATCTTCTCTTATAACGCTCTTAATACTTAACTTAAATACTTTAAAGTTGCTTTGCAAGTTCTTAATAATCCCTTAAACTATAACTATAGTTTTAACTAAGCTAATTAACTTATTATATAGAAGTTAAAGTTCTATATTCTTCTAGAGCTAGTTAAATATAAAAGTATATCTAGCGATCTTATAAATATATACCTTTTTTTTAATCTTATGCTTAGTCTAGTATATCTTAGCTAGCTTAGCTGCCTTTTATATCTTTATAAGAATAGGTTTTTCGGGTAGAATTAGCTTCGAAGAATAGTTAATAAGTGCTTTATTATCTCTTATATTCTCGTTTTCCTATCGCTTAAGTGCTTAATTATATTATATAGTTTTAAGTTAATAATTAGATGCTCGCTTATTGTTAAGCTAAGCTTTAATCTTAATAATCGTTAAAGGCTTATTAGTAGCTTAAGCATATAGACTTAACACTATTAAAGCGTTTAGATTATAAAGATGCTAGACTCCTTTACTATTAGCGATTATTTAAAGTGCTATAAACTACTCCGTTTATTAGCGGTAATCTTTAAGGACTATAGAAGTCTCTGCGATCTTAGAGTCGTTAGATGCTATAATCGCGAATCTTGAAAAGCACTTCTCTAAAGAAGTTAAGCTTAAAAGTTAAAGTATATAAAAGGAGAATAGAATTTTTAACTAAGTATTTATAGCTTTATATAATAGAAGGTTCTAATATAACTGCAAACTAGGCTTATAACTATCGCATGCTAGCATAGTATATAGTATAATTATATATATATTTAAGTAATTAAAGAAGAGCTAGTAAAGAGTAGTTATACAATTCTATCTAAAGAGAAAAGGAAATAGATAATCGTATAATTATAGTATATATATACGAGAGAGCACAACTATACGCCTATATGCTCTCGAGCATAAGAGTACACGTGAATATTAAGTAACAAGGGCTATATTTTGTAATATATTAACTATAGATAAAGCGATTAGGTAAGGCTCTTGCCACTAGCCCAATTCGCGTATAATAGCGCGGAAGCAAAGACTATAAAAACATTACTATTCTATACTAACTATAGGTTTAACCCTAAAGCATATAGAACCGCGATTAAAGGAAGTTTAATTGCTTAGTAAGCTAAAATCCAGGTGGACTAGCTTAAATCGCTATATAAATAACTTATAGATAATATACGCTTTATATTATAGCAAATAGCATTATACTATAACGCTAAATATAGTATAGAACCTATGCTTAAAGAAGGGGATAAAGTTTACTTGCTTTAGAAAAATATTAAAATAAAACAACTAAGTAAGAAACTAGATTATAGGAAGTTAAGACTATTTAAGATTAGCAAGGTTATCGGACTAGTTAACTATCGACTTAAGCTACTTAATATAATAAGAATATATCTAGTATTTTATATCTTACTCTTAAAGCTAGCATTTAAGAGAGCGCCGCGCGCCTTATATATAAAGATTAACCCGGTTAATCTAAATGCAATATATAATATAGAAACAATATTAGACTGCTAGTATATTAGAAATAAGGTTAAGTATTTAGTAAAATAGCTTAATTACTTATACTCGGAAAATATATAGGAACTAAGAGACTACTAAGACAACGCAGGGTTATAAGCATTAAGAGCAGGCAAAGCAAGCAGGAGAAGCCTAAGGCCAAGGTCTATTCGAGGATTTAAAGCTAAGGAAGAAAGGAGAGAAGCTTTAAGAGGGCTTATAGCATCTTATATATAAAGGCTCTTAGTCTAAGAGTACTAGCGTAGGCTAGGCTAGGCATAGCCGAGTATTATAAGCTAGTTCCTATAACCGCGCGAGCATCTTATATAGGAGCGCTAGGCTAGCTAGTAAAGCTAGCTAGTACCCGAGACGGTATAATCGTCTTATTACCCCCCCCCCTTCGAAGAAGCTTGCCCTCAAGCTTCTAACTATAAGCTTATTGTTTCTATTAAGCTTATTATAGTTATCTATGCCCTTTTCCTAAGCCGAGAGCCACCTTAGCAAGCTTTATAGTAGTCCCTTTAGATTAGGGTAATCTATATAGAAGTTATAAAGTATATAAGGACTATACTTAAAGTCTTTAGCTAAGTAGTACTCTAGGTCCTTATTTGCTCTAAGCTATTTTACCCTATATTCTAGCTTGCCACAGCGCTTATAAATAGCCTTTATATACTCTACTTCTTATTCTTTACTTCTTAAGATTATAATAAGTTCTAGTAGCGGGTTTACTTATCTTAGCAATAAGTTATTAGCATCTTTATATAAGAAGCGCATATAAATTACTAAGTAGATATTTATATACTTTAGAAGCTCTAGGCAATATAATAGCCCTTTGCGCTTAAGGATCTTAAATAGGCTAACCTATTACTTAAATAGTTTCTAGCTTAGATAATTATTAGCTAAGTGCTTTATAATTAGCTAGATATTATCTTTAACTTCGAAATTAGGCTTATAGTAGTGCTTATTTGCTTGCTTAGTCTTTAGTTCCTGCGCTCTTGCTATAATATCTTATATAACTTTCTAGCTATTTTCTAATTGCTTTGCATATTATATTGCTTCTTAGAAGAAGAGCTTCTTGCGCGCTATAGTAGGCGCTTTTAAAGCCTTCTAGTTAAAGAAGCAGCGGGGTAAGTAGCTTTGCAAAAGCATAAATAGAAAAGTGCTAATTAAACTATATAAGAGCATAAGCTAAGCGTTATCTAGCGCTAGGAGCATCTAAGACTAGTTAATCTAGTAATAGTTAATAAATAGTTGCAAGCGCTAATTAATATATTAGTTTAAGTTCTTTATTTACTTATTAGTTTATAAGCTATTAGTAATAGAAAGCTTAACTTTAATGCCTAAGATTATATATAGCGCGTTTTAGAAGTTTAATATAAACTATAATCCTTAGTCTAAGACTATAGAGTTTAAAAGATTATAGTAATAGTATATAAAGGTATAGTAAAGCTTTGCAAGTTGCTTAGTAGTTATTATCTTATAGCAAGGTATAGATATTATAGCTTTACTTAACTAATTAATAAAGATATAGATATTATTATATTTATCTTTATTAAGTAAGAAGCTCTTAAAATTAATATAGATATGCTATTAAGGGTATTCTAGCACTAAGAGAGCATAGTAAAGGCCGGGCGTCTTATCTTAAGCGTGGCAAGCCTTTTTATATATATAGTAATTGCAAATATAGCATTCTATATTAGCTATTAAGCTATGCTAGTAATAGCGGGGGGTAAGCAGCTATTCTATCTTTCTAGCTAATAAGTAAGCTAAGGAGATTTGGGCATAAGCTTTATATATAAGCTTCTATTATAGCTCTTTTATATCTAAGACTATTAGCTAAGCATTATAAAGCAATAGTCTATCCTCGATAATATATTTACTATCCTCTTCTACTATAGCTTTAGTCCTAAGCAGTTCTAGTAAGATATGCTCCTTATTCTAATAGATAAGCTAGTTAATTAAAGTAGCCGGCTTTATAAACGCAAGTTTAAGTTATAAGTCCTTAATAACTTCTAATAGATTTAATCTTAAGTAAGCAAAGTGTAACGGCGCGAGGAGGTCGGTAAACTAATCTTATTCGCAGGCTATTTTACAGAGAGCAAATATAAGGAGGAAAAAGGTTCTTAGGGAACCCCTTCTTAAATAGGCTAGAGGTTGGCGCTTGGGCCGCCGTCGTTACTAGAGCAATAGAAACTAACCTTAGCTTTAAGCTTCCTATAATTACGTATATCTAGCCTTAGGCCTTAAAGTATATAACCTTAGCCTCGCGCCTTA
>JAPZPB010000690.1:0-16952 GCA_037952635.1 Bryoglossum gracile | reverse complement strand
GAAGAAAATAAAGCTTAATGCTTTACTATTATATGCTAAGTAAGACTATGCTATAAAACTAGAATTAGGCAGTATGCCGCTCTTTAAAGGAATTTATAATACTTTCAAGGAAGACTTAAAGACGCTTAAGGAGTATATTAATACTAGTTTAATAAAAGGATAAATTAGAAAATCTAAGTCTTAAGTAGCAAGCTTAGTACTATTTATACTAAAAAAAGATAGATTATTAAAGAGACTTTATATAAATTACTATTAACTTAATAATATAACGATTAAAGATAAGTATCTAATACTATTACTAAAAGAGATGCGCTATAAGTTATAAAGAGCTAAGATCTTTATATAACTAGATATTAAGGATATATATCCCTATATTAAGATTAAAGAAATAAATAAATAGAAGATAGCATTTAAAACTTAATATAAACTATATAAGTATCTAGTTATACTATTTAGTTTATATAATGCACTAGTAACATTTTAGCGATAAATATAGAATATCCTTAAGAAATAGTTAAATATAGATTATATTATATATCTTAACAATATTCTTATCTTCTTAAAGAATAAGGAGAAATACTAAAAGAGTATATAAGCTATACTTTAAGCGTTAAAGATAGTAAGTATAGCGCTTAAGCTAAAGAAATATTATTTCTTTATAAATAAGGTTATCTTTCTAGGGTTTATAATAACCCTAGATAGAGTAAAGATAAACCTAGGGAAGGTATAAGTAATAGTAGAGTAAAAGTCGCTAATATTAGTTAAGGAATTATAATCTTTCCTAAGATTTGCGAATTTCTATTAACGATTTATTAAAGGATATAGTAATATCGTGGCGCTACTTATAATACTTATAAAGAAAGAAGTTTAGTTTAAATAGATATAGTAAGCTAAGCACGCTTTTTAAGATTTAAAGAAAGCGTTTGCTTGCAAGCTAATACTAAGATTATTTAACTTAAAAGAGAATATCCTTATAGAAATAGATTTATCGGACTATGCAATTAGCGCAGTACTTAGCTAGAAGGGCAAGACTAGCAATTAATAACTAACTATATATTATTCCCGAAAGCTTATTATAGTAGAACTTAACTATAAGATTTATAATAAAGAACTGCTAGCGATAGTTAAGGCTTTTAAGATATAGAGAGTATACTTATTAAGGATAGTATACCTAGTGCAAGTCTAGATAGATTATAAGAATCTTATTTATTTTATAATAATAAAAGAACTTAATCGACGATAAGTATAATAGGCAAAGACCCTTATAGACTATAATTTCCGTATTACTTATATTAAAGGAATAGAAAACGCTAAAGCAGATGCTTTAAGCAAGAAACCCGAGTACTTTAAAAACAAGATATAAGTTTCTTATATAATCTTTAAGGAAAATAAGGACTTAATAGTTTATAATAAGATAAAGTTAGCTGCAATAAGCGCTATCTTAAGTAATGCTATCGCAAAGTACTTATAAACGTATTATAATATAGATTTAGTAGCAAAGCAAGCATTGCTTATACTAGGACTAGAATTTACTCTTAATAATAGAACTATCTATTAAAAGGATAAGCTATATATACTATCTAAGATCTATAAGGAATTTGTTAAAGAATAGCATAGGCTGCCTGCCTATAAATACTAAGGAGTTGCTAGAACGCTAGAATAACTTAAGAGAAATTACTACTTCCCGCGGATAAGATATATAATTAAAAAGATAGTTAGTAAATGCAACGCTTATATATAGAATAAGTCCTTGAGATATAAACTATATAATTAGCTTAAATTACTATATACCCTTTCTAAGCTATAGTTATTAATTGCATAGGATTTTATAAGAAAATTGCTAAAATTAGTAGAGCTTATAATAAGAGTAGAATATAATGCTATCCTAGTTATTATAGATAGACTTACTAAGTATATATATATGCTTCTATATAAGACGACTTATACTATGGAAGATCTAGTATATATATTCCTAAGGATTATAATAGCTAATTATAGACTACTAGATAAGATTATATTAGATAAAGATAAGCTTTTTACTTTAAACTTCTAGAAATTACTTATAGCATTACTAGGAACTAAGCTTAAGATATTAATAGCTTTTAAACCTTAGACGGATAGTTAGATAGAAAGGTTAAATTAGATAATAGAAGCTTACCTTTGCTATTATATTAACTATAAATAGAGCGATTAGGTAAGGCTCTTGCTACTAGCCTAGTTCGCGTATAATAGCGCGGAAGCAAAGATAACGAAAATATTACTATTCTATGCTAATTATAAGTTTAACCCTAAAGCATATAAAACTATAATCGAAGGAAGTTCGATTGCTTAGTAAGCAGAAATCTAAGTAGATTAGCTTAAATCGCTATATAAATAACTCGCAGATAATATACGCTTTATATTATAGCAAATAGCGTTATACTATAATACTAAACATAGTATAGAACTTACGCTTAAAGAGGGGGATAAAGTTTACTTGCTTTAGAAAAATATTAAGATAAAACGACTAAGCGATAAACTAGATTATAGGAAGTTAAGACTATTTAAAATTAGTAAAGTTATTAGACTAGTTAATTATTAACTTAAGCTACTTAATATAATAGGAATATATCTAGTATTTTATATCTTACTCTTAAAGCTAGCACTTAAGGGAGCGCCGCGCGCCCTATATATAAAGATTAACTTAGTTAATCTAAATGCTATATATAATATAGAAACGATATTAGACTACTAGTATATTAGAAATAAGGTTAAGTATTTAGTGAAATAGCTTGATTATCTATACTTAGAGAATATATAGGAACTAAAAGAACACTTTAGGAGCTCTAAGAAGCTAGAAGAGTTTTATTAGCAAAACCTAGGTTTTCTTAAGAGAAGGAACTAGGGTTAAAGGCAAGGATAGACTCCGACACGTCTATAAAG
The DNA here is from genome assembly GCA_037952635.1 of Bryoglossum gracile. Taxonomy (NCBI): domain Eukaryota; kingdom Fungi; phylum Ascomycota; class Leotiomycetes; order Helotiales; family Bryoglossaceae; genus Bryoglossum; species Bryoglossum gracile. The sequence continues at coordinate 14,030 of JAPZPB010000690.1, read as the reverse complement.
CTATAAGTAAAGGAAGCGCTAGGCCTTGATGGGGATAATAATACTAGAGCAGTCTGCTTAGCTACTTGCCTCTTTTCTTCTTTAATTATATTAAGCTTATCTAAGGTTTTTAGACTATAACGAAGCATCTTTATATTACGCTTATAAAGTTCTTATTAACATTGCTTTAGAACTTAAACATAGGCTAGACTAGCTATCGCAGCCTTAAATGTAGCATTACGCTTAAACTTTAGATAATCTTTCTTAAGATAAAAGTTTTCTAGATTAGAAATAGATATTTATAAGGCATTGCATTTATAACCTTTATAGATATATTCGCTATAACGCTAAGACTTAGTATTTAGGATAATATAGCGGCGGTTATAGCAAGAGTAGTTAGTATAAGGCATTATAGAATTACTTAAGGAATTAATACTCTTAGATAAGATAATTTGCTATTTAATTTTTATACTCTTATTAGTAGAAGGCATAATAAAAGAAGAAAAAGGCTATACTAACTATAAGATATTTCTTTACTTGATTTTAAGCGTTAGGATAATACTAGTCTAAAAAGGGGATAGTGTTACGAAGTAATATTGCATATGCTACTATAGCCTTAAGGCTTAGTAGTCAGGATTGACTATATAAAGAAGCTATAGGTAGTAGTTACAAGTTTATAAAATCATATAACGAATAGATCTTTTAAGATCTTAAGATTTAGTAGGAGATCTTAAGGATCTAGGCTTAGATCTTAGGATCTAAGAAAATCTAAAGAAAATAAAGTTCTATATAAGCTAGATAGTTTCTTTACTTAAATAGGAGCTTTGTGCTTAACTTAAATTAATTATCTTAACTTATAATTAGTAGCATTCGATAAAGCCTTAAAGCTACTCTTCTTATGCGTAATACTTATACCTACTACTTATACTAAACTAACCCGACGAAGTCGATTCGTTATAATAAAGCCCTATTTCTTATATTAACTTTAGCTCTTTAAAAGCAAGGTTAATATACTGCAATTATTAATAGATTCCTTACTTAGCAAAGCATTTCTATAGACGAGAAGATTAAGATCCTAGGAGAAAAGGAAGCTTAGCTAAGGGAAGTTAAAGGAAGTAAGAGCAAGCAAGCGAACGCTGCTTAGAGATAGCATAAAATAGTCTACTGCTACTTAAATTATTATCTAAGGAAAGATAGCAATGCATTAAATATAAGCATAATAAATATATTATTCGAGTGCTTTTGCTATAGATTTATAAAGCATTATATAGCAGACTGCGAGTACTAAGAAGCTAGCAAAGAGTATACTTGCAACTTATGCTTTAAGGATAAATAGAAGGCTAGAGAACTTTAAAATAAGTAACGCTAGAAAACGGTAAAAGATATAAATAAGAAGAAGGCAAAGAATACCGATTACTAAGCTTGCTTAGCTAAGAAGTCCTTTAAGAAAAAGCATAGATATATAGCAATATATAACTCGGATATAATAAGTAATAGTAATACTAAGGGCACCGAATCTAACTCTTATAGAGAGGATAATAATAAAGAGCTAGAGAAGGTTATACTATCTAAAGAGTTAATCCGTAAGTGCACCCTATATACTTAAGCACTTAATATAGGAGCTAGTTTACTTATAACTAACTAACTCTACTTATTTAGGGACTTGGAAAAGATAAGCAAAGTAACTATATAAGTAAGAGGAGGAATACTATACTTTTATAAAAGAAGTATAATATTAGTTAGCGCGGTGGATAGGAGCTTATATTACTTTAAAAATATACTCTATATTCTTAAACTAAGTATAAACCTAGTCTTAGCTAAGAAATTATACAAAGGTGGCTTTAAAGGAGCTTTTAATAAAGAGACTATTTAGATTATATAAGGAAATAGAACTATTATAACCGTAGAATAGTCTTATAGATTATATATTTTAAAATATATCTTTAAGAAGTATAGGAATCGTATACTTAGAAAGAAGGGCGAAACTAGCCTTATAGTTATCGCAGGAACTAGTCTAGAAACTAGTCTTACTAGAACTAGTCTATTAGAAATAAGTTATTCTATACGCAAAAAAGACTAAGGCTATTCTAGCTATAAGAAAGACCTAGCCTAAATAAACCTTAAAGACTAATTCCGATATACTAAAACTAGCCTAACTAAAATAAGTCTTAGTAAGGCAAGCAAAACTAGCTTAGAGGATGTCCTAGAAAACGACTTTACCTAAAATAGCCTAACAAGTAACTTTACTAAAACCGGTTCCGATAGCCTTATTAAGATAAGTCCCGATAACCCTACTAAAAGTAGTCTTAATAGCCTAACTAAAACTAGTTTATAATTAATAAGAAGGTTTTAGCATATAGCTATACTAAAACAACCTAACTTTAAAACTAGTCTTATTAAAAGCAACCTGTTAAAGAGAGGTTATTCTGCACGTAAGAAGAACTTAACTAAAATTAAGCATAAAGGCCTAAGCAAAACTAGTCCCGAAACTAGCCTAGAAAGCCTATACTAGGATAAATCCGACTAAACCTAGTTTAACCGCTAATACTATTACTTAGCTATATAAGGCATTAATAGTAGTATAAAGATAGACTTTAACGATTTAGAACTAGAAATAGCTACTAGCAAAGAGTAAAGATAATAGTACCGCTTAATATATAAGAAGTTTATATATAGTAGACTAGATATGCTTAAGAATATATATAAGGTTATAATACTTAAGGAGGCTATGAAGATCTTACCGCTATACTATAAAGTATATAAAACGTGCAAGCTAGCTAAAATAAGAAACTTAACAAATAAGCAACTATTAGAACTAAAGCAAGAGAAGCTAGAACTAGTAAGCCTAGACTTAGCAAGTCTATTCCCGAGATTAATTAAAGGGAATAAAGAATTACTAAGGATAGTCAATAATATAATAAGACGCGCATAGTCGATATTACTAGCAACGAAAGATAAGGCAATTCTAGCTTTATAAAGATAGAGAAGAAAAGAGGAGCTTTAGACTAGCAAGAAGGTTAAAGCCACTAGAATTAATAACGCACTAGAACTAAGGAAGATCTTGCTTAAATAGCAAGACAAGGATAGTATATAAGCGCAATTTATAATTATAGCTATATCTAGCTAAAATAGAATAGCTAAACGAAGCATCTAGATAGTTAAAAGTAATATTAAAGCTATGCTTAAGGGATAGGAGCTATTACTAGAGTTTTAGGATAAGGCAGCTAAGGCAAAAGCTTACTTAAGGAATCTTTAACTAAAAAGCTTAGTAATAAATAGTAAGATTATATTACTAGAGAAAGCTTATATAGGCAAAAGACTATTAATTAAGAATATATAAGTATAGGGGAGCAAGGCATATAAATATATTAACTATTAGAAAAGGAGTAGTAAAAGAGTTCAGGGACGTTACTTGATTAGCTAAGGTAAGGGCCGAGTTAAGGATAGTGAAAGTAAACCTCTTAGTAAGCGAGGCTACTTCTACGCATATATAAGGAGGCTTAACCTTAACCTTTTTCTTAGTCTAGTTAGTCGATTTAATATTAGTATATTCTACCTTATAGCTATATTATAACCGTAAGTATATAGTTTAAAGGATTATACCCTTTACTAGGCTGCTATTCTTAATAGGTTATAAGCTTAGCATAGCGCAAAAACGGAAATCTATAACTTATAGCATTTCCTCGATAAGAAGTCTAAGGGATTAACCGAAGTATAAAGCCTTTAATTAAAAGGCAATTAAAGCCGAAACACTAAGGAGGAGCTATAAAGAGCCCTTATAGATATATTAACAAAGCATAGAGTCTTCGGTTTAAGATAGATAGCTATAGAGTATACTTAGAATTTAAGGAGCTATAAAGTGCCCTTATAAACACTATAGCGGAAAGGTGCTATAAAGAGCCCTTATAAACGAATATAATAATAGGAGGAGCTAAAAGTGCCCTTATAAACAATATATATAAGCCGGGGAGAGTTCTAATAGCAAGGGAATATCTCTATAGATTAATAAATAACTTATCTTTACTTAATATAAATCTGCCAACTAGAATACTAGACGTTAATAGATAAGATAAGGAAGGATAGCAAATATCTTTTAACTTTAACTTATAATAACTATAAAGATTAGTTCCGCCGCGCGAAGGTTAAGATTAAGGGAAAAGGAGTATTCTTTATAGTTAAGAATAATAAAATTAAGTATACTTAGATTTAATAAGAGAAAGACTTTAAGGGTACTAGTACTATAGGAATTAAGGGCACTCTTATTACTATACTTATTACTACTACTAGAGACAAATCCGATAATAACGAAATTAATACTTTTACTAGTAGATACTAGTATATAAGCGGATTATAGAATATAGATAAGGCAAAGAAATAGGACTTAGTAAACGCAAAGGCTTTAAAGACAATACTAGAAAGACTAGGGGAGGATAACGCTATACTAATCAACGAGTATAAGACTATAAAGGCAATTTGGACTTAACTTAAGCTTAAGTATAAGAAGATTAGTATATCTACTACTAACTAATATATAATAAGCCTCTAAAACATCTTATTCGATAAAGATATTAGTATTAATAGCTTATAAACTAAGCTAAAGGAGTATTAATATAAGTTAACTGCTATAGATAGCGCTATAAAGCTAGCATACTTAGACTAAGCCTTACTTCTTATATTAACTTTAGCTCTCTAAAAGCAAAGTTAATATATAATAGTTATTAATAGTTTCCTTACTTAGTAGAGCCTTTTTATAGAAAAGAAGATTAAGATTCTAGGAGAAAAGAAGGCTTAGCTAAAGGAAGTTAAATCTAATAAAGAGCAAGCATACTTAGCCTAGAAATAATATAAGGCAGCTTACTACTACTTAAACTAGTTATTTAAAAGATAGAGTAACGTATTAAACGCGAGTATTAGCAAAAGATAAAGCAAGTGCTATTACTATAGATCTAAGAAGCATTAGTTAGTAGACTACGAGTACTTATAAGCTAATAACAAGTATACCCGCGGACTATGCTTTAAGGACAAAGAAAAGGCTAAGAGCAAGCTACGTTATAAGGCAGATAAGATAAGCGAGAAGAATATTAAATATAAACCTTGCTTAGCTAAGAAGTCCTTTAAAAAGAAATATAAATATACGGCTATTTTTAATTCCGATAATACTAATAGTAATATAGAAAGCACTAATTCCGACTTCTCTAAGCAAGAAGATAACAATAAAGTACTTAAAAAGGTTATGCTATCTAAGGAGTTAATTAGTAAAAGCACCCTATATATCTAGGCTTTTAATACTAAAGCTAGTTTATTTATAACTAACTAACTTTACTTATTTAGGGACTTAAGAAAGATAAGCAAGGTACTTATATAAGTAAAGGGAGGAATACTATATTCTTATTAAAGAGGAATAGCGTTAGTTACTAAGGTAGATAGAAGCTTGTATTACTTAGAAAATATACTTTATATTCCTAATTTAAGTATAAACTTAGTCTTAGCTAAGAAACTTTATAAAGGCGGCCTTAAGGGCGCTTTTAATAAAGAGACTATTTAGATTATATAAGGAAATAGAAATATAATAATAGCAAAGCAATCCCATAGATTATATATTATAAAGCATATATCTAGGAAGTATAGGAACTATATACTAAGAAAGAAAAGTAAAACTAGCCTTATAATTACTATAGAAACTAGCCTAGAAACCGGTCTAAAAACCGGTCTTACTAAACCTAGTAAAGATAGTCTAAGAAGTAGCCTTACCTAAAACGGTCTTAAAAACGGCCTTACTAAAAGTAGTCCCGATAGCCTTACTAAAACCGGTCCTAATAGCCTTACTAAAATCGGTCTAAGAAGTAGCCTTACCTAAAACGGTCTTAGAAACGGCCTTACTAAAACCGGTCTAGATAACCCTACTAAAAGTAGTCCCGATAGCTTAACTAAAACTAGTCTATAACTAATAGGAAGGTTTTAGCATATTACTATACTAAAATAACTTAACCTTAAAACTAGTCTTATTAGAAACAACCTGTTAAAGAGAAGTTATTCTATATATAAGAAAGACTTAACTAAAACTAGGTATAAAGACCTAGGCAAAACTAGTCCCGAAACTAGCCTAGAAAGCCTATACTAGGATAAATCCGACTAAAACTAGTTTAACCGCTAATACTATTACTTAGCTATATAGTGCACTAATAGCGATATAGATATAGACCCCGATAATTTAAAACTAGAGATAGCTATAAGCAAAGAGCAAAGATACTTATATTGCTTAATATATAAGAGGTTTATATATAGTAAGCTAAGTATACTAAGGAATATGCATAAAGTTACTACGCTTAAAGAGGCAATTAAGATCCCACCGCCGCACCGCAAAGTATATAAGATATATAAGCTAGCTAAGATAAGGAACTTAATAAATAAGCAACTTTTAGAACTTAAGCAAGAGAAACTAGAACTTATAAGCCTAGATCTAGTAAGCCTATTTCTAAAGTCTATCTAAGGAAATAGGGAATTGCTACGAATTGTTAATAATGCAATAAGATATATATAGTTAATACCCTTAGCAATAAAGGATAAAGCAATCCTAGCCTTATAAAAGTAAAGAAGAAAGGAAAAGCTTTAGACTAGTAAGAAAGTTAAAGCTACTAGAATAGATAATGCACTAGAACTATAAAAGGTTTTACTTTAATAGCAAGATAAAGATAGTATATAAGCATAATTTATAACTATAGCTATATCTAGTTAAAATAAAGTAACTAAGCAAAGCATCTAGATAGTCGAAAACGATATTAAAGCTATGCTAAAAAGATAAAAGCTACTATTAGAATTCTAGGATAAGGCAGCTAAGGTAGAAGCTTACTTAAGGAATCTCTAACTAAGAGGCCTGGTAATAGATAGCAAGGTTATATTACTAAAGGAAGCTTATACTAGTAAGTTATTATTAATTAAGAATATCTAAGTATAAAGTAGCAAGGCATATAGATATATTAACCCTAAGACCCTATATAAGGACGATTGCTATAATAAGCTTATCTTAAGAAGTTAAGAAAGAGTATTTATAAGTTACTTAGAAGATATAGATAAACACTTAAAAATATATGCTTTAAACCTTAGATATATAATCTTAAGCAGTAGGGTGGAAATAGATAAGTCTATACTAAGAAAAACTATAGATTTACGCTTAAGAGAACCTTAAAGATTAAGTAAGACGCCGATTAACTTAAGAGATCGCGCCGCAAGAGGGAAACCCTATAAAGAGGTAGATAAGCATATTTAGCTAAATTAACTAATACCTAAGGTCTATAGAAATTAGTCTATTATAGTTAAAGTGCTAGTAACCGCGCAACTAGTAGATGCTTAAATATATAATAAAGATAGCAATAAAAATATTTATAGGGTTAACCCGACTAATAATAAGATAGAAGATAAGGCTATAACCTTAAACCTTAAGCTAAAGGTAATAAAGCTAAAGGTATTAAAACTAGAGGTAATTAAAGTTCTAGCTAAAGAAGCTATTACTAATAGCAAGGGAGACGATAAGCAAGAGCTATAGGCAGACTTAAACCCGCAAGAGCTATAGCTATAAGAGCCGATAGTTCTAGACTAAATAAATAAAGCAAGAGATAACCGCTATTACTTCTAAGATTAACTTAAGAGAAAAAGAGAGTCGGATAATAAAGAAGAGCGCGTTGCTAAGACTATCTAAGCTATAATTGCAATAATACTTATAGATAAGATATAAGGGGAGTATGCATTTATAGCGTTAAAAGTCTTATAAGAGAGCTTATATATTAATAGGAAACCGTTATAAGTTAAGATTAAAAGATGTTTCTTAGCTATCTTAGGCAAGGAAGAGCATCTAGATAATAAAGCTATAGCTATAAAAGTAGTTAAGGGCATTACTATTCTATAAACTTATAAAAAGGCAGTAAATGATTATAAGTTTACTGCTAAGTAAAAGGAAGCTATTAACGAGGAATTAAGAACGCTAATAGCTAATAAGATATAAGAAGAGTTTATCTTACTAGATAAAGCTAATCTTATATTAATAAAGTAGGTATTTAATATTAAGATAACTAATACTAGAGAAATCGATTAATTTAAGGCAAGATTAGTAGCTAGAGGGTTTAGCTAATAATATAGTATTAACTATGCTAAAACCTTTGCCTTAACTATATAGATAGATACCCTATAAATATTCCTAGCTATAGTTGCAAAGGAGGATCTTAAATGCTATTAATACAATATTAAGAACGCTTTTATAAAGTCTAAATTGCAAGAAGATATCTTCCTAGCACCGCTATAAAGCTACGCCGCAAAAAAAGGGTATATTCTTAAGGCTTTATATAGTCTCTATAGATTAAAACAAGTAAGAAGAAACTAGGCAATGCTATTAAGGAACTTCCTAATTAAGATTAGGTTTTAGCAAAGCCTAGGAGACCTATGCTTATATATCTATAAAGAAAGACGTATATAGCTTCTCGTATATATTAACAATATACTAGCCGCTGCTAAGAGCACTAGGCAGCTTAATTAGTTCTATAAGAGTTTATTAAAGAGATTTATAACTAAGAATCTAAGGGAGATTAGCAAGATTCTTAGAGTATAAGTTACTAGAGACTAAGTAAACTAGATAATATATATAGACTAAGAGCTATACTTAAAAGACGTTTATAACTTAATAGGAATTATATTAGTTAGATATAGAAGATAGATAGCCCTTGCGCAGAACCTTAAGAGCTTACTAGCTGCTAAAGATAACGAGGCTCTTATTAATATAGAGCAATATATAAAGGGGATTAGCTAGCTAATATATGCAATAATTCTTATAAGACTTAATATAGCTTTTACTCTTAAACGATTATTATAGTATATAAAGAACTTAGTTAAACGCTATAAATACGCCTTAAAGTAGCTCTTATAGTATATTAAAGCAATATTAAAGCAGAAGCTATACCTTAGGCTAGGGGGAGCTTATTTAAGCTATATAAGCATATATATAGATACTAACTAGGCTAGTAACAAGATAGACTAGAAGAGTATATCTAGGGGCATAAGCATATTCTATAGTAGACCGATAGCCTAGGCGTTATATAAGCAAAAGTTAATAGCAATATCGAGCGCGGAATTAGAGTATATTTCTTAAGCAATATTTATAAAGCTTAGATAATAGGCTATATAGATATAGAAAGATCTAAGAGTCCCTTACTATATTAATAATAATAGAGACTATACTATTAAGATATATAAAGATAATTAAAGGGCACTAGCACTAGTAAAGAACTTATATCTATATAAGCGATCTAAGCATATTAATATTAGCTATTACTTTATTAAGGACCTAGCTAAGAAGAAGAAGCTAGAGATCTTATATATTCCTACGGGCAATATAATTGCAGACGGTATAACTAAGCCCTTACTTTGCATCGCGCACAAGAGATTTTAAAGATAGTTAAGATTAATTAATAAGGGTACGCTATAAGGATAAAGGGAGAATTAAGATATGCCCTAAGGGGGAGTATTAGAAAAGGAGTAGTAAAAGAGTTTAAGGATATTACTTAATTAGCTAAGGTAAGGGCTAAGTTAAGGATAGTGAAAGTAGACCTCTTAGTAAGCGAGGCTACTTCTATGCATATATAAGGAGGCTTAACCTTAACCTTCCTCTTAGTCTAGTTAGTCGATTTAATATTAATATATTCTACCCTATAGCTATATTATAACCGTGAGTATATAGTCTAGAGGATTATACCCTTTACTAGGCTGATATTCTTAATATTAACCCTAAAACCCTATATAAAGATAATCGCTATAATAAGCTCGTCTTGCAAGGCTAAGAAGGGATATTTATAAGTTACTTAGATAATATAAATAAGCACTTAAAGATATATATGCCGGACTTAGGGCATATAATCTTAAGTAGTAAGATATTTATAAATAAGTCGATATTAAGAGGAACTATAGACTTATGCTTAAGAGGGCCTTAAAGACTAAATAGAATGCCGATTAACTTATAAGATCGCGCTATTAGAGGAAGACTATGCAAGGAAGTAAAGGAGGAGACTTAGCTAACTTAACTAAGCTAATTAATACCCAAGGTTTATAGTAGCTAAATAGTTACTATAAAAGTGCCTATAACTATATAGCTAGTAAATATTCTAATATATAACGAAGATAAGGAAGGGAATATCTATAAAGCTAACCCGATAAAGAGCATAATAATAGATAAAGGAAACCTAGACTAAGAGCTTATTATATTGCCTAAACCTAACCTAGGAAATAGTAAGGCAAAGCTAGTTAGCAAACCTAAGCTAGTTAAAGACGCTGTTATTAATAGCAAAAGAGACGACTAAGAAGAGCTATAAGCAAGCTTAAATCCGCAAGAACTATAGCTATTAAAGGCAATAAGCACGATTCTAGACTTAATAAATAAAGCAAGGGATATAAGCTACTATTACTTCTAAGACCGATTATTAAAGAGAAAGAGAGAATTAGATAATAAAGGAGAGCAAGAGGCTAAAATAGTCTAAGCTATAATTATAATAATACTTACTTATAAGAATTAGGGGAAATATGCATTTATAGTATTAGAAGTCTTATAAGAAAGCATATATATTAACGGGAAACTGCTATTAGCGGAAATCGAGAGATGCTTTCTAGCTATCTTAAATAATAAGGAAAAGCATTTAACTAATAAAGCTATAGCTGCTAAGGTAATTAAAGGCATTACTATACTACGAATATATAAGGAAGTAGTAAACGACCCTAAGTTTGCTACTAAGTAGAAAGAAGCTATTAACGAGGAATTAAGAATGCTAATAATAAACGGGATATAAGAAGAATTTATCTTACTAAATAAAGCTAATCTTATATCGACGAAATAGGTATTTAATATTAAGATAACTAATACTAGAGAAGTTAACTAATTTAAGGCAAGACTAGTAGCTAAAGGTTTTAGTTAGCAATATAGCATTAATTATGCTAAAACATTCGCCCTTACTATATAGATAAATACCCTATATATATTCCTAGCAATAATTGCAAAGGATAATCTTAAATGCTACTAATATAATATTAAGAACGCTTTTATAGAGTCTAAATTGCAAGAGGATATCTTCTTAGCCTTACTGCAAGGCTATACCGCAAAGAAAGGGTATATTCTTAAGGCTTTATATAGCTTCTATAGATTAAAGTAAGCAAGAAGAAACTAGGCAATGCTATTAAAGAACTTTCTAATTGAAATTAGGTTCTAGCAAAGCCTAGCAAACCTATGCCTATATATTTATAGGGAGAGATATATATAGTTACTTATATATATAGATAATATACCTATTACTAGTAAGAGCAAAGGGCAACTTAATTAGTTTTATAAGAGTTTATTAGAGAGATTTTTTACTAAAAATCTAGGGGAGATTAGCAAGATTTTTAGTGTACAAATTACTAGAGACTAAGCAAACCGGATAATCTATATAGACTAAGAGATATACCTAGAGGATATCTATAACTTAATAGGAATTATAATAGCTAAGTATAAAAAGCGGACTACCTTTGCTTCGAACCTCGAAAGCTTATTAGCTGCTAAAGATAATAAGGTTCTTATTAACGCAAAGCAATATATAAAGGGAATTAGCTAGCTTATATACGCGATAATTCTTATAAGACCCGATATAGCTTTTACTCTTAAACGATTATTATAATATATAAAAAGCCTAGTTAAACGCTATAAATATGCCTTAAAGTAGCTTTTATAATATATTAGATTAATACTATAATAAAAGGTATATTTAAGTCTAGGGGGAGCTTATTCGAGCTATATAAGCGTGTATACTAATGCTAATTAAGCAAGTAATAAGACGGACTAGAAAAGCATCTTAAGGGGCGTAAGCATATTCTATAGCAGACTAGTAGCATAGGCATTAAGGAAGCGAAAGTCTATATTAACTTTAAGCGCGGAATCTAAGTATATTTTTTAAGCAATATTTATAAAGCTAAGATAATAGGCTATGCAAATCTAGAAAGACCTAGGAGCTTCTTACTATATAAATAATAATAGAGACCGCACTATTAAGATATATAGAGATAATTAAGGGGCATTAGCACTAGTAAAGAACCCGCATTTATATAAGCAATCTAAGTATATTAATATTAGCTACTACTTTATTAGGGACCTAGCTAAGAAAAGGAAACGAAAGATCTTATATATTCTTACTAGTAATATAATTATAGATAGCATAACTAAGCTACTATAACGCGTTGCATATAAGCAATTCCGAAGATTATTAGGATTAGTCAATAAGGGTATTCTATAAGTGTTGGGATCACAAGGCTAGCTATATGCGCACACGGCTTAGTCTAATGCTTAAGCAACGATATAAAATATATTCGTCTTATATATATCCCTCCCTTAAGGAGGGAGAGTACTACTATCTAAATACTAAAAGAGTAGATAGCATACAAAGCATGCTAGTGCTATAACTTGCGTTAAGTTTATATAAGAGTAGATAGTCCGACACTAGCGTATAACGCTAGTATATAGACTATACTAATGCCAGAGCGTATAAGGCTTAAGCGCAAGCGCTTTTGCACCCTTATTCCAATAATAAGAGAAAATTAAGGGAAGGGCGTTTTTAGGTATAATACTATATCTAAACTATTATAAGCTATAATTAGCTATAGGCCGAGGATTTACTATTCTAGAGGGCAAATCTTAGTTTGCCCTTTGTTATATAACTAGGTAGCCGACTAATTAAGATATACCTTAAGGGGAAGTATTAAAGAAAAGGGGTTTAAGGACCTAGTCTAATTAGTTAAGGTATAGTCTAGGCTAAAGCTAATAAAAGTAGACCGGTTTATAAGCGAGGCTACTTTCGCTTATATAAAATAAGGCTTAAGCTTTAACCTTCTTTCTTAGTTAGTTAGTGAAGTTAATAGAAGTACGTCCGACCCTATAGCTATATTATTACTATAAGTACGATATCTAGAGGATTATACCCTTACTAGGTGCCTATTCTTAATACTAGTTCTTATTCTTAGACCTCTTTTATTTAATATATTTCGGCAACTAGCAAAGCTTTTCTTCTATTAGTTATTTTTAAGGGAAAATCGGTTTAATAATAATAGTTTTTACTAGAACTATGCAAGCTAGTTAAATATAAGGGCTAGAAGTTTATAACTACTAAGAATGCATAGACTTCGAATGCTATTACTATAAAATAGCTAGAAACGGTATTTCTCCCTTAAATTATAACTTCTAAGCCTTAATTACTTATTTTAGATAGCTATAGAAGTTATAAAACCACTAATTTTATATACTTATACTACTAGAATAATATATACCTTCTATTCTTACTACTATATATATTATATATTCTATAACCCTTAGATTTATCGGTTTTTTTATCCCTTAAAAGTTATTACTATATAATAGTAAGTAATCTTAGTCTTTTAACTAATTCTAGCTTAATTAGCAAGCAAAACTTCTTTGCTTGCTATAATAAGGCTAGAAAGGAAGCATTATCTATAACAATAATTAAGGCTAGATAGAGAGCAAGTGGGTTATAGCTAAATTTAATAGCAAAACTATTAGAAAAGGGGAGGTAAAAGAGTTTAGGGACGTTACCTAATTGGCTAAGGCATAGTCCGAGTTAAGGCTAGTGAAAGTAGACCTCTTAGTAAGCGAGGCTACTTTTATGCATATATAAGAAGGCTTAACCCTATACTTTCTTCTTAGCTAGTTAATCGATTTAATATTAGTATATTCTATCCTATAGCTATATTATAACTATAAGTATATAGTCTAGAGGATTATACCCTTTACTAGGCTGCTATTCTTAATAGGTTATAAGCCTAGCATAGCATAAGAATAGAAATCTATAACTTATAGCATCTCCTTAATAAGAAGTCTAAGGGATTAACTAAAGCATAAAGCCTTCGTTTAAGAGGCAATTAAAGCCGAAATACTAAGGAGGATCTATAGAGAGCCTTTATAAATATACTAAGAAAGTATAAGGTCTTTAGTTTAAGATAAATAGCTATAAAGTATACCCGGAATTTAAGGAGCTATA
>JAPZPB010000689.1:0-17034 GCA_037952635.1 Bryoglossum gracile | reverse complement strand
ATATAAAGCTTTAATAGACGTTTAGAAATCGATTCCCTATAAGAGGTCTTATTTACACCCCGAAAATCGACTAAAATCAAGACTTAAGTAGCTAGGTTTTAGATGCTTAGAGATAGTAATCCTTTTATATAAAGACTCTTATTTCGAAAGATTATTAAAGGGTTTAAAGAGCAAGAGACTATTCTAGTAGATTATAGCTATAGAATATAGTCTTTAGAAGTTTAATTAAAGAAAGCTAAGCCAGGGAAACGGATAAAGGTTAGGACTAGTCCAAATTCTAAGTTTATAGATATCGCTAAGATTAGAAGGACCTAATTGGCTGCAAGAGAAGCTAGGCCTGAAGAGGATAAGGAAGAAGAGGCTAATAAATCTAATTTTACTTTAGATTATATTTTAATTAAGTAGTTATTTAGTTATATTTATTTTAGTTGAGTTAGTATTCGCTTATTTGGGTGATTGGAATGGGGGGGTGATCGGAATGGGGGTGCACGGACTTATAACAAGAAATATAACTAATAGAAAAGTAGCTAACGTGAAGGAAAAGAGGCATCGCCGACTCTAAGTCCCTAAATGGATAAACCAATTCCAAGTGGCATATAAGCTAGATAAAAGATTAAGTACCTTAATGAGGAGTTCTTAGAAGAGGAAAGCATGACGAAGGAGGAGCGAGATATGATGAAGATTTAAAGCGCGCACGGAGGATGATCTCGGTCTGAATCGAAAGTGATTTCGGCGAAAGCTGGCATACTTACTCGTAATTCATAGACTGAGAAGACTCGAAGTCAGCCTATGCCAACATGTCCACCACCATCACTTCCATCATCCACTGCCACCGCCAAGTTATCTACGCACCCGGTGCCTGTGGAATTGTTATCTTTATTCGCGCAATATCGGCAATCGCCCAATCGTCACCGCCAGTCTTTGGTATCCGTGGATTATCATACCACAACAGGGGAGAATCTCGACCAGAGTGCGGTGGCGTTAACGAGCGTGTCTTCTCCGGCATCCAGCCAATGAAAGCTCAAGACATCTCATCAAAGGCTGAATTATACCCTACAAAACTAGGAAGGACTATGTTGAAATCAGTAACAGAAACGAGAGAGGAAGATCGTCAATGCGAAGGGTGATGATGGGACGGGTCACAGAAGCCGCGAATTTCGCGTGTTTAGCGCGGCGCAACGCACGCTCAGCATGTCGAGAATTCCAATGGCTATAATTCGAGGGGCCCCTATAAAGGATCTCTGAAATACTATTACGAACAAGAAAGTAGGAGCAAGGCGTTACAAATCATTCTGGTATTTCGTTGTTAAACTTGTGCAGCAACACGACGAAGCTTTTCGTTATGATATGAGCAGAGGAGACGGGCAGATTTCGCTGTCCATCATCTCGAACTTCATCGTGACACCCCTGATTCTCCGATTGCAGCTCAGCGGATCCGGGATCTATACAACCAAGAAGTCATCAGCACCATAAGATATAGATGCGAAGTCACGAAGATCCCTAAATGCTCTACCAAGGCCATGCAATTCCACTGCGCCTCGACACCATAGGGAAAGAGGGCGTCTCTTCTTCCACCCCGATGATTTGCCATGAAGTCTTTAAGTGAAAAGGTTCACATTGGGAAGGGAAGAGTGGGGGGGGACACAAAAAACACGGAAATAAATGAGCTTATTCCTATCATGATAGCTTGGTCGCAAGGCTGTCCACAAAGATCTTTTGTGAAGGCAGTCTATGCTAGAAACGCACACGACAAGGAGTATTTACAAGTTGAAAAGTTTCAGGGACTGAATTCGATTTAATTAACATAGCTGTTTTCTGACCCACTTCAAACTTGACCCAAATTGTCGCGCCATGGGAAAAGAAATATTGTACGGATCGAGGATCTCTTTTGTTGCACGTCGCAAAATCAAACACAGCCTCTTATTGTACAAGGGCTGATGCGGGGTGGTAGACTTAACCCCACATCTTTATTGGGTTAGCGTAAGTAAAAGGGATCAAATGGGCCAGCGGCGTACGTCAAATACTTATAATGTTGATGGTTAAGAGGAGAACAATGTACGACAGCTCACAAGTGCATCTGAAGTAAATTTTCAGTCACGCTATAATGTTGAAGCCAAAGATATTGATTAAATGGCCTTCGTTGCACGTCTTATGCCACCAAGATATTGTTTCAGGATTTGAAAGCCGCCGCCAATCGTCCTCTCGTTAGATGGCTCGCTGCACAGCTCAATTGTAACCTAGTAGCATCCGAAGACATCTTCGTACTGTAGTGGTTCCAACGGATCTTTCTCTGGCATCAGATCTTGTTTGGAACTCCTGAATTGACAAGGAAGTGTGATGTGGAGTTGTCACAGTGGTTCAAAAGATTCCGCCATGTCCCTTCGGAAAAAGTAGAATCTGCCGGGTTCTGGCATATTGTGCTAATATCAGTTCCAGATGTGACTGGACTCGATTGGCATTCCAGATATCGCCGAAACATGTACTGATCGGGGTGAATGAATGGTAACCAAAGATTTGTTGGCTGCTCTTTCTCATAGAAGCCATCGGGAGAAGATGGACAGTCGTCATCACTCAGCATCGGCGAGGTAAACTGCTTGGGAGTATCCGCCTGCAAAGAGAAACGTTGGCGAGACCACGAGCCACTTATGTTTGTGAATGGAGCATCTGTATATTGGTTCGCTTTTGCCCTGTAGTCGGTCTGCTTAACCTGAGCGTGTAGTTGCGTTACATCATTTGACGAGGTACTTTCTTGCCGGTCCAATTCTGCGAGTCGCCTCTTAATATTCTGCCCTGGCAATCATTTAGTATGTAATTCAATAAAAGGTAAGATACGTACTTACGATATTTGCGTTGAGCGATACGATTTTGCATACGTCTCCGTTCGACATTGTCGGAAACCTTCGTCCAGTCTTCATTTGGGAATGTAAAGCAGGTCTTGGAACTGGCCCTAGTGAGCCTTCCTGACTGGCTTGGAACTTTTTCCATTTCCATTAAACTCCTCTGTAGATTTGCAAATTGCAGGATGTGACCAAATCTAAACCTCTGTCTCTCCCCACCTGTCTTTAACCTTATGATATAAGACTTGATGAAAAGCCCCACTGCAGCCCAAGTCCATTGCGGCACTCATCTGACCATCGTAAACGCTTCCAAAAGTCGATCGATTTCCCATTGTACTTTTCAACCTATTCCCGACGTTGTCGAGCGTGATCTTCTGTCAAAAAGGGGCGTTGACGGCACTTCCATTTCTGAATACCTGATTGTTTAAGGAACCGATAGATTGTCCTTTGTGACGCGACAGCACCACCAGCCACGTGTAATTCTTTAGCCGCAATCTTCGGATTCTGTCCTCTTATTCAGAATATTAACCGTTCATCGCTAGCTGTTAAAGCGAGGCTCGAGGTCGACGTTTGCGAGTGATGCAGGAAACCTGGTGTTGCGCGTTTTGGTAGGCTGTGCGAACAGTCGAATGAGCAAGACCTTCCCCGAGCGCGATATTACTAAAACGCTTACCATGTTTTCGAGCGCCTACAATAGTCGATCGCTGATTAGGTGAGAGCTTACCCAATGGTTGTCGTGGTGCTCCTGGAGGCTTCATAATGGTGGTGTTTACGTAGAGAAATAAGGTGGTGGGGGAAATCGCGCATATGAATGGCCAGATATTGTAGGTCGGATTCAGGAAGCTGTCAAACGGCGAGTGCGCGGTAATAACAGGGCGTTCTATGCTGCGCTGGGTTTGTTCATAGCGTATAGAACTAGAAGCAACCGCCTAAGCTCATTTCCGACTATTAGCCCCTGATGCGTCGCTGTCATACTAGGCCCTACATCATGTAAATCCGGGAGTATCACCCTTTCAGGTGACATAGTGTCAGCCTCAGCTTAAAAGATTGTGAACAATCACCTACAAGTTGGCCGTCGCCATTCACGGTTCGTAACAACAGGTATGTTGCAATCTTATCCGCGAAACAGAATTTGTCTTGCGTTTCCCCTCATTCCAAGTGAGAAGAATCGTTCAAGTCTAAGCATCGCAATGACTGCTCTCTCCACAGCTCGAATATTCCATACGTTCCACAGTGTCACGACAGTTATACCTCCCGAGATTACAACGCAGATCTTGAATTATATGACTGCGGATGCTCGGCCGCTACCGTTTGGCGGCGGTGTCAGAACGCATAGCACACACCACCCAATTGCGTCGGTATCACGTACACTTCGTTCGATCTACCTCGACCTACTCTATTCACCTCCTACGAACCGCAGAGCCGCCGCGCCGGTCAAGCTCAGGATCGGTGAAGCTCTCGAGTTCAGCGACCTGAGAACCTTGGCAGCCTTTTTCGAAAACGGTCCTGGTCGAGATGTTACAATTCTGCACGCCATCCGGTTCCTCGCGGATCCTATCTCGACGACCATACAGCTACAGGCTTGGACTTATGGACGACTGATTACGCCTACGAAGCTTTTGAACATCTTTATAAAAATTGGTACTTGATGCGAACACCCTAGCTTCAATTCTGCCTACCTCGACGAGCCATATCGTCCGTCGACGACCCGGGGTTATGGAACTTATTGAAGATTTGTAATCTTCGTCATTTGACGATCCCTGGCCCACATGGATGCATCGCATCTGACGTCCGCAAATGTCTGAAGGCACGGACACATAGGAAGAAGCTTTTTCCATGGCGCCCAACTGGGCTGGAAAATGTTGGAGCCGAATGGAGAGATTATCAAAGACAAGGGAGATGGCAGGAGCAATAAAAATCGCTCGATTCTCGGTACAAGTATTTGCACCATCGAGAAACCGTCACAGAAAGACGTGGAAAGCAACGAGAGGCCTACCATAAGCGACAAAAACGGTGGCCGATGCTGTCGAAACGAAGAAATAGGCGTTATGTTTAAGTACTAAGTTTTAATCGTTGAACTTTTTCTACTCAATCCCGCAGTCACTCAACCCTGGGGCAAAAAAGATAACTTATTGAACAATACAGCTGCATCCAAAATTTCTATAATGAGTTCGATTGAGCGACTTGAATTGCTACTCCCAAACCAGTCTACTGCGTACCTGACACGGCTCCATATCTTCTTATGGGACTTGATTATCTTAATACATGTCGCGTAGTACACACAGGTACTAGCTGCAACTTCCCGTTTTCGGCCCTGCTGATCATTCTTGTGCAGACATAAAAATCGACAACATCTTGACCACCCTCCCCGATGATGAAGAAGCCATCCTAACAAAGTACATCAACACCACATACGAAGATCCAGTTAAAGTGATGGATGACAAGCGCTCAATCTATATGTCTCGAACCCCAGAGTATGGCAATGATTTGACATACCCAATAATCTGTGATTTTGGTATGGCAGTCTTTGACCAGGATGAATATGAAGGACTCATCCAGTCTATTCCTTATAGGGCACCCGAGGTAATTTTAGGTATGAAGTGGAACTCAGGAATCATAGTCTGTCGTCGCTTTTCGGCCTAGCAATAGGAATCGCTTTTATGCTGACTACTTAATAGATCCGGGAACTTCTTTTCTCTGAGCACATATTTGGCAGCAGATTACATATCTTGGACCGCCGCCATTGGAGTTGTTGCAACGCCATACGCTGCCTTCTTTATATTTCGATGAACATGATCAGTAGTAGGATAGGTCACAACATTGGGCAGAACTACACTGATAGCTGACGATAGGCAAGTGGAAGGGAGCTGATATTACGCCCATTGCTCTTCACAAGAGACTAGAGGGGGCAGATGTCGATTTGTTTCTTGATTTCCTCGTGTCTATGCTGCGGTGGGTTCCTGAAGAACGAGGACTACGGCAACGCTGTTGAAACATCCATGGCTGGACCCAAATAACGATATGGAAGCAGTGTAGTCTTTCTGGAAGCTCCAAATTCTACTCTAATTTGGATCGTTGTTCTGTACTGTACTGTACGAGTACCGCTCCAGTGCCAGCTATATTATGTACACATTACTGTGCAGGGGTGGCGCTTGATGTGATGGCCTTGCTGGAAGTGATTCCACCCAAGGACTCAGGCCTCGAGCGTCAGCACCAGATCTATGCCGTCACGTCGCCAACGAAGGGGTCCATCATCCCGAGCGAGGTCGTCTCGGCGTCACCGCCAACAGTCGACCACAATGCGCCTGAAGGAGATGCCGCCTTTGAGATCGATGAAGGAGCAACAGTACATCTCTCTCTCTCCTCCTACAGCAGAGCTCCTAATGCATTCAATCTTTGGTCCTCTCACACCTTAGCGTAGGACACCTTCGACACCGACTCGGCCATCGGATCTGATAGCGGCATGACCGAGACAACCTCGATGACTTCGTCCGTCCTGCACTACAAGTATGAGAACGGCTGCACCTACCACGCCTTCCGCGATGGCAAGTACATCATGCCGAACGACGACCAGGAGCAGGAACGCCTCGACCTCGTCCACCATGTCTGGCGGCGAGCCCTAACACGCGCCCATCGCCCCGGACGCCATCCAGCGCGCCCTCGACGTCGCACGGGGACGGGCATCTGGGCCATGGAGTTCGCAGACGATTTTCCTGGGGCGACGCTCATCGCCAACGACCTGAGTCCCATCCAGCCGACGTGGGTGCCGCCGAACCTGCAGTTCGAGCTCGACGACGCTGAGGATATGTGGGACTTCTCGCAGCCCTTTGACTATATACACATCCGCAACATGGGCGCCAGCATCGCCAACTGGGAGAAGCTGTGCACGCAGGCACTGGAGAACATGCAGCCTGGCGGATGGATTGAGATCCAGGAGCACGCTATCGAGCTACGGTCCGAGGATAGGGAGGTGCCCCCGAACATCACGGAGTGGATGGAGAGATGGAGGATGCGGTGCGGACGTTTGGCAAGGAGATGAAAGTCGCGAAGACAATCAAGGACGAAGTGGTTAACGCTGGGTTCGAGGACGTGAATGAGGATCAATATGAGATTCCGCTAGGTGCGTGGGCGAAGAGAGCAACGAGGAGAAAAATAAAGCGATCTTAATCTTGCGACTGCACTGCATTAGAGTATACACAAAAATTTACCCGTGATGCCTTGCTTCTTAGGAGGGTCTGAGGTTCCTGCGCAGGATCTTTGGAGAGATGAAGATGTAGACTGTACAAAAGCAGACACGACACCTGCAAATTTATTCCATTATCTTTGCATGAAAACAGAACGTTTGCTTTCAAGTTGTTCGGAGTAAGGCCGCTTACAATCATATAACAGCACACATCATCACTTTAACAAGCTCTCCTCTGCGCCTCCATAATGTTCTTCTTCGTCTGCTCCTCCACAATCTTCAGTTCTAAGATCTTAGATAAGCTGTTGTCAAGCCTCGAATGCGCTTGGAGATCGAAGTACGGTCGCGCTCGAAGTGCTTTGCAGCTTTGGGATAATCCATAAACTCTCCCGGTTTGATTGCAGTAATAACTGCTGATTTGTCTGCTCTAGCCATGGTTGAAATTTTGGGTGATTTAATACGGAAACGGGACATGAGGGGTTAAGGGAGGGATTAATATTATTCCGGATCGGATTTATAGTTGGCCCATTTTCATGCAGACTTCACGAATTTCATAAATTGCCAATTCCAACCTCAATATTCATGAAAATTACTCCATTTGTCTTCTTTTCAATTCATTTTCAAGCTAGAATGGGGATTCGTGTTTTTAGAGTTCAAAAATCTGCCCCGTCGACGCATCAACAGCAAGTAGCCCACCACTTGTGGGATGACTAGCCCCCTTGAAAACACCTCACTAGATAGTCAATTATTGTGTTGTCAGTCTCTCGCCTAGATATACAGAGCTCGTCGGCAAATATGTCCGAGATCACGAGCAAAAAGAGAAAATATGGCGCCGTTGACAGCCAGCTGCCCGCCCCAATGTCCAGACAAGACCAAAATTATGGTCATGACCTCCAACTACTTGAACGCAATAGTTTGAGCAGTGAAGGAGGTCAGGAGAAAGACCAGCCTTCTGTCACTCGTCATTCCAACCGGGGACACACAGCATGTGATAGATGTCGGACTAGCAAGACACGGTGTGACAATGTCAGACCTATCTGTGGAAGATGCCTTAGATCAGGCCGGTCCTGCAGTTATCCGGACGATAGCCCTCTCTCGACGTAAGTTGCCGCATCCTTGTTAAGATGCTGAAGGTTATGGACATAATTTTGATAACCATATGTGCCACAGTTTTGATGCTTGGGGTAACAGAATACTCAATATCCTAAAGGAGCATACAGCTCTATTGTCAACCCTCCACGTTGAACAAATCAGAAATCCCTCTGAAATTTGTGGTCGTATACAGGAAGAAGTGAGCTCTTCTTTTGAGAGGTCCCTCACCTCTAAGGAGGTAGAGTCTCCCAATACGGCGATCACAGGCGCCGAAGCGTTACTTGAATGGAGCGTTTTCCCCAAAGACCTTTCAGAGTCCATTCTACCCGTTACTGTATATAGTAGCAAAAGCCTACCCGACCGACTAAGTCAGTATCATCCTCTGCTTCTCCTGGGATTCTTGCAGGTGCTCTTATCATTTCTTTTGGCATAACATTACCAATATTAACTCTACCTTTTTAGGACCCCCGAGTACAGATTTGAAAGATCTTCTTAGGTTGAGAAATCACTTTGTTACATATATCTATCCTAAAAATCCGATCATAGACTTAGAACACCTTGACAGATGTGTGCTGGAAATTGGAGAGAACGGCTTCGATTGGACTATTGATTCTTGCTTGGTTGGTCTTGTTTGCGCACTCGGAGCGATTGCCTTGGACTTTCGGGAGCCCTTAGGCAACATAGACGACACCACTGAGATGACATATTATCCCAAGGCCGGTCTTTCGGCTGAGATACCAACTGGCAAGATGGCAGAAACCCTGAGTTACCTAATCATGGCAAAAAAGAGGCTCTCTTTTGCCTATGAGAGTAATTCATTGGAGGGAATCCAATGCTTCTGCTTATTAGCGTGAGTTGTAGCCAATCTACCAAAGTATATCATGAGTAACTTGAGCAGGATTTGGTATATGATTAACCTCGAGCCTGTGCAAGCTTGGAAATTGTTTCGTGCTGCAAGTACCTCCTGGCAGACTTGGCATACACAACAGGAAAGGCAGAAGTCAGAATACAAATTACGAGATACTAGTAAGTTGGATCCGGAAACTTCTACGTTATGCAGCCAATGCTCGAATGGTGTAATACGACAATTTGAGCTTACGGAATACGATGACAGGTATGGAGCAAAGTCTGTACTGGACTTGTTTGAAGTCAGAATGGTTCTTGCGCCTCCCCTAAAGCCTGTCGGAAGCTCTACTGACCAATTTTCCAGCGAGATCAGAGTTGAAATACGCAGCCTGCCAACATCCGAGTTGGCACTTTCAGACTTCCCATATCCTTTGCCGGCTGTCACATCTAGACAAAGTTCAGAGGTGGCAGAAATATCGACGCCCAGCCAAGGAGAGGAGACGAGGTCATGGTTTTATTACCTAGCGGAAATTTCTCTGCGCCGCTTCACCAGCAGAGCATACAACATTATTGAAGGACTTCATCCTGGGGTATCTCACGAAGAAATCCTCAAAGTTGCTGATAAGCTATACCACGAGGAGACGCAGCTCGAGCAGTGGGTAACGTATCTGCCTGCTGAATTCCAGTTTCCTCTACCGCCCTACGAACAAACACTCTCTGATGAAGATGAGCTTGTCCATCACTTACGGATCAAATATATATTGGTCCGCGAACTTCTGCTGCGACCCTTTTTTTACCTTCTCATTCACGCCAATCTCGATTCGAGTCTTTTAGATACTTTTGGACGGCAATCATCACTTTGCCTGCAATTGAATGTGACTCGCATACGCACGGAGAATACATATTATCGGCATCATGGCTCTTGGTTGATCTGCCGTGGTCGTTTCAATGCGGCGCTGCTCTTGATGGCTGGTGAACGCATTAAAGCAACGGATCCGCACCGAACTGCATCTCTTGAGTTACCAGTAGATGCAGCAACCGCCGTACAGTTAGTTATTGATGGCCTTCTATTTTGGAGTACGGAGGGGGCAGGAATAGGAGAATTGGCACATGTTCTGCAACACCTCCTCTAGCTTTTCTGAAATCACATACTGGCTCATTGCTTGAACCAAAAAAGTACTCTTGACTGAGTAGAATTCATCCAGTACCATTACTTCGGTAGCCTCATAGTGGCGCGGTGGGATCGTTGCTGCACCAAGTGGAGGCTGTAAATGAAGGAACATTTCTTCGCCATTGTACTGTAACGTAACATATTTGAGAGGTCGAGGACGTCTACGAACAAGCACATGGGACTAGTTCGTTAATATAAGGGGTTGGACCCATTAGGCTCCCTTCCTGGCAATATGGGGATATATCCTCCATGGCACTGTATTGTATCTTAGTTCCTTAACTGAACCTATAGACCTTGTTATTTACCAGACTTACTTAGGCCATCGTGAGAAGTACTGTCTACAACCACCAGCAACTGCTATTAGCCCGAGCCACTTGTAAGTGGACATGTTGTGACGCTTAAAACCCTACACTCTTTAGTAAACACCACAACATGCCTTTACTACGCACTCCTCTTGGCTCAAAAGTGGAAATCATAAGGTTCGAAAGCAGATAAGCCGTTGATTTGAAGGGAAAGCCTTGGCGCATACGCAGCTAGTATTGCCCCTATAGTTATTGCAACAAGCTTTTCTATATCGCATTCAACACTCCGGTGTATGCTACGCTAAGATTAATTGCGCAACAATGGCATTAATATAATTGAAATGTCGGTTTTCGGCAAGTAGCAGTTGCTACTAAATATTATTAGTTCACCCCGCGTTTTGCCAAGACGAAAAGGTGGATTTTGCTTTGCGATTGCGCGGCGGAAGCTCCCCGATATTTGGTCTGAATCGGAGCAGCGCCGAAACTACACAGAACTACTGTAACACATATTAGGAACGCATGTTGTGAAGCAGCTACTGCATCCCAATGCATCCAGGTACCTGCAGAGCTTGAACAGGGGTTCGCCATATGACAGTACAGTATAATCAAAGTACTACATAGCTTTACAAGTGGCAGTCTTTGAGCGCGGTATTTTAGTCAATCTATTCTTTCACTCTGCACATGCTCCTTTTGGCATACAAGGACCAAGGCAAAAGCCCCTTTCCTACAGCACATCAATTATTGGGACATCATGGGTTCTACAGCTGCTTTCGATGTGGACGAGGTTTTGAAAAAGGCTACAAATCTGCAGAAATGGCAACTACTCTCAGGTGAGTAATGAGATTGACCATGAACTATGGACCCGGAGCAAAGCTTGAACGTCTTTGACTAAGAGGCATTCTTAGGCGCGGATTTTTGGAGTACCGCACCACTCGAAGAGTTCAATGTTCCAAGCGTTCGGGTGACAGACGGTCCAAATGGGATTCGAGGATCTCGTTTTTTTGCCAGTGTGCCAGCAGCGTGTATCCCTTGTGGGACAGCTCTTGGTGCAACCTGGGACAAGACGCTGATGTACCGCGCTGGGGAGCTACTAGGTAACGAATGCAAGGCAAAGGGGGCACATTGCTGGCTCGGACCGACAATAAATATTCAACGGTCCCCCCTAGGAGGGAGGGGCTTTGAATCGTATTCTGAAGATCCATATCTTTCGGGTGCACTCGCTGTTGCTATTGTGAAAGG
This sequence comes from Bryoglossum gracile, assembly GCA_037952635.1. Lineage (NCBI taxonomy): Eukaryota > Fungi > Ascomycota > Leotiomycetes > Helotiales > Bryoglossaceae > Bryoglossum > Bryoglossum gracile. The sequence continues at coordinate 5,364 of JAPZPB010000689.1, read as the reverse complement.
CTGTGAAGGAACGGGAGTGCAGGCTACGCCGAAGCATTTTGTATGTAATGATCAGGAACATGAGCGACGAGCAGTTGACACAATACTGAGCGAAAGAGCATTGAGGGAGGTGTACTTACGGCCGTTTCAGATTGTTGCTCGCGATGCAAAGCCTGGCTGCCTCATGACTTCTTATAACAAGATCAATGGCACCCATGTCTCGCACGACAAGCGGCTGCTCGCTGATGTTGTAAGGACAGAGTGGGGTTGGAATCCTCTTATAATCAGTGACTGGTAAGTACAGAATAGGCTTCTACCAAGTCTCGTTAGACTATAACTAGAGATTGCTCATACCTAGTGTTGTAGGTTCGGAACAATGTCTACTGTTCAAGCCTTGAAAGCAGGACTAGACTTAGAGATGCCCGGTAAAACGAGATGGCGAGGAGCCTTAGGAGAATTTGCACAGACGTCTCGTTTGCTCAAACAATCTGTTATTGACGCCAGAGCCCGGAAAGTTCTCGAATTTGTGCAACGAGCTTCGAGGGTGGAAGTTGCCAAAGTTGAGGGTTGTCGCGATCTTGCTGCAGATCGAATCCTCAACCGCGAGTTGTGTGGTAAGAGTATTGTACTTCTCAAGAACGAGGGCGACGTCCTCCCATTGCCCAAGAAGGTGAGAAAAATTGCTCTGATCGGGTCCCATATGAAAGTGCCTTCTCTTTACGGAGGTGGCAGTGCGGCACTGAAGCCTTACTACTCTGTCACACCATTCAACGCCATCAATGCAAAATTGAGCGAGGATGTTGAAGTTGTTTATGAAATTGGCGCATACGCCCACAAAATGCTCCCAATCATTGGAAGCATGCTGAAAACGCCCGGAGAGGCATTACAAGGCGCAATATTAAACTTCTTCAATCATCCTCGCAGTGTCTCTGACCGTGAGTCGGTAGGGACTGAAGTTATTCCGGAAGTACATATCCAATTGATGGACTACAAGAATCCAAAGCTGAATCATGATCTGTTCTTTGCAAGGATCGATGCCATTTTCACCCCCGATATTAGCGGTCTGTGGGATTTTGGAATGTCAGTCTGTGGCACTGCTAACCTCTTCCTCGATGGCGAGCTCCTGATCGACGAGACAACTCAGATACAGGAACCGGGCGGTGCATTCTTCGGAAAGGGTACTCGAGAGCGCATTGGATCATGCATGCTCGTTGGAGGAAGACAGTACGGACTTTCGATTGAATTTGGCAGCTCGAAGACGTCGACCATCAAACAACTTGGAGTAGTTAGTTTTGAAGGCGGTGGTATTCGCGTTGGCGCCTGTCTTCGTGTTAACCCGGAAATTGCGATCCAGAATGCTGTTGCTGCAGCAGCAGATGCCGACTATGCTATCATTTGCACAGGCCTGAGTGTCAGTTTTTTCTGCTGCATCTCCCCAGGAGTGTTATTTCATTTTCGATGAAGGAGATCATCGCTAGAAGGTTTCTCTAGTAACAAGTCAGGCTAACAAGTTTCTAGGCAGCTTGGGAGAGTGAGGGGTTTGACCGCCCAAACATGAATCTTCCAGTGAACGTCGATGAGATGATCAGTCGCGTCATCTCTGCAAATCCAAACATAGTCATCGTTACCCAGAGCGGGACACCGGTTGCGATGCCTTGGATTTGCAGTGCAAAGGCCGTTCTTCATGCCTGGTATGGAGGCAATGAAACAGGTAATGGTGTCGCGGACATTTTGTTCGGGGATTTAAATCCAAGCGCAAAGCTTCCTGTAACCTGGCCAAAGATATTGGAGGATAATCCTTCATTTTTAAACTTTGGATCTGTTCAAGGTAGGGTCCTCTATGGAGAGGACGTTTATGTCGGGTACAAATTTTACGACGCTGTGAAACGTGACCCCTTATTTGCCTTTGGGTAAGCACACCCCCCAACGGAAGCTCCTTGCACTTCATATCTCAGCAAAACAAACCTTTGTTTCGCAAAACTGACTTTCCATACAGGTTTGGCCTCTCTTATACCACATTTCGCATGGTAAACCTGAAAACTACCCAGGAAAATGTGTCATTGAGTATAACAAACACCGGCAGGCGTGCTGGCGCACAAGTTATCCAGGTGTACGTTTCTCCTCGCACATCGGCGATACAAAGACCCATCAAAGAACTGCACGGATTCGAAAAGATCTTCTTAGATTCGGGGGAATCCGCAGATGTCAACATTAAAATTGATAGATACGCTGGCAGTCTATGGGATGAAATGGAAGAGAGGTGGCTGTTGGAAGCCGGCGAGTATGAAGTTTTGGTGGGATTCAACTCGTCCCAACTACAGTCTGCTGGTAATTTCATAGTCAAGGAGGCATACCACTGGCTTGGACTTTGAAATAGCCAAGACTGGATATTGGCGAATAAATCTTCTAGAGTTTTGCTTACCAAACGATAGATAATAGCATGCTAGAGCTTTCAATACAAAATTCTTCAACTTCTAAAGCATATCAAAATAATACGCCTACTCAATACTGCCAGACACTGGATGGGCGATAAAGCAGAATATAGTTGAAGAATTCCTCTGCAAAAGTGCTACCGTCACCAAATGTAATTCAAGTCATATATTGAAAGCCATCCCTTGAACTGATCATAACTGGTTGTGCAAGAAAATAGTCCCGAAAAATCAAGTAACCAGAGAAATAGACCCTACCTTCACATATGCTTAAGATGAATAAATAGTGACTTAAATTAACTCATATCTAAAATCTAGAGATAAGAACTCAGATACTTGTTAATCGTGCTATATACTTTCATAATAGTGAGTGCCAGGAGGTGGTTTTACATTAAGTTCGAGTAGGGCAGACTTTACACTGGGTCACTTTCTTATGCGGCTTTTCCATCTACCGCGAGCTGGGGTGGTTCCGGGTATCTGACGTCTCAGAGCTGCTGCGAAGTCGGTCTCGAGAATGGATCTTGGCGAACTAGGAAGTTAGAGAACTGCAATCTGATACTTGCTGCAAAGAGAGAGACACACATTGGCTAGAAATATGGGCCAGTGATTGGGGAAGATATACAGATGACTGGATTTACTTATTCGTGATTTTTAATGTAGATAAATATACTTTAGCTTGATCCTTAAATTCAATTAAGGAGTCTACCAAATATCAATCTGAACAGCAAACTATGCCAGCGCAGCGGCGCAATTGATTTCTACAATCCTAACTTACGGGCGTTGTGTATAATTACTGCCTCTTCCCGCTGTCATTCACGTGCGCCTCAACGACATTTTCCTTCTCAGCAACAGAAGGCGCGGAGGAAACCCGAGCAGTCGAAGCATCCTCAGGATCGAAAATTCTTGCAATCTCTTCTAGAGTATGACCCTTGGTCTCGGGAAACATGAACCATATGAAGATGAAGATTCCACCATTGATGACACAGTATACGATATAGTATTTCCAGCCGATGTGGGACATGGCGATGGGGTTCGCGAAAAGGTTGAAGATAAGCGAACAATAGAGCGACAGGTAGGTAATGGTAACTCCCATGCCTCGGAGCGCGTACGGGAAAATTTCCGAGGGGTACGCGATCACAAGTGGTGTCCAGGCAATGTCGTAATGAAAATAAAATACAAAAATCATGGGCACGACAGCGATGCCAATCGAACGATTTTTGGTCGCAAGGAATTCAGCGCTGAGGGCCGTCCAAACCTGATCGACGTATCAAAGTCAGCAGCCTCTCTTTTATTTTGGGGGGATTTTAAAGGCGAAAATAGCAGGTACTAGAGACTACTGGAGACAAACTTACAATATATGACAACATCATACCGAAGGCGGACCAGAGGAACAGAGTCCGACGGCCAAGCTTGTCAACCATGAGGGCACCCAGAAATACCGATATCGCAAAATTGTAGATCTGCAGAAGTCCGTTGATTAATGCTTGGTCTCTTGCGTTTTTGATACCGATAGTGTTGAGGACCAATGTCAGATAGTACGACACAACTCCATTACCACACCACTGGGAGAAAAACCCGCAGGCAACGGCAAGCATTACACGCTTTCTGTTGGAGGGCGTAGCAACAAGGTCCCTCCACGTCGCTTGGTGCTTTAGCTCACGTTCGATGCGCAAGGTCTCCTGTATCTCCGTCATCTCAAATGCAACAAGGGGGCTGTCCGGGTCACCGTTGCCATGGTGCCGAGTAAGGATATCATTGGCTTCCTGAACGCGCCCGTTGGCAATGAGCCAGCTATTTAGAATTATTTTCTCCACTTTCGGCCAGGATGGGAAGTGTACCTACCGAGGAGATTCAGGAATGAAATAGACGAACGCCAGTTGAACGGCTGGCAAAAGCCCTTGAAATAGCGAGGGGATTCTCCAGCTCCAGTCATTCGTCATACGGACTGTGCCATACGTAGCCCAGGCGGCGAAGATTGCACCAAAGTACTGTGAAGCTGTCAGGAGTCTCTTGTGAAGTGGCCACTTGCAGCAGAAAAGTAGGCAACATACATAGAACGTGTTGAACAAAGCCGTTAGTTTACCACGGTGGGTTGGGTAGGCTACCTCGGTGATCAATAGAGGACTGGGTTGCGACATAAAGGCGGTTCCGATGCCAACAAACCACCGCGAAAAGACAAACATCCCGTAGTTGACGGCTCCAGCCTGTATCCCCGATCCAATGACGCTTATAGCTGCGCCAATGATGATTGGGAGCTTACGACCGAAGCGGTCGGCCATCGGAGTGACCATCGCGAGTCCACAGATCTTGCCGATAGGGAATATAGCATTGATGAGGCCAAGCTGCCCGGGATTGGGGCTACCCATCGCAATCCTCCAGTAAGGTGCAATTTGCAGCGCATTCATCATGGCACCTGCACGAGCTGCCGATTAGCAAGAAGGCTCGTGTTGCTCGAAGGAAACCGCCAGCGGGGAAGGTACGGACCGTCATATCCAACAGTGCCAGCTGTGAAGAGAGGCACAAGCAGGATGAAATTCAGCCTGAGCAGGTACCACTGCTTCCAAAACGGCTTGCCATCCTGGGGCAGCACCTAGATCAAGAGGTCAGCGGTGCAAACCGGGACGATCCAAATGAGCTTTCATACAGCTGCGAGCTCTGCGCCGACAATACGGGCATCCTTGGATCTCCCATCTGCGGGTACTTCTACGGCCGAACGCCAGAAAGGACGCATGCTATCAAACACTACTCGAGCTGCTTCCAAGTGTCAAGTCGTTGTAGGGTCGCAGCAGTTGCAGGTCTCCCCCTGGATATTGGATAATGGATAAGAAGAAAGGGACAGACTTCACATGCAATTACAACGGGGGGGGGGGGGGGGGGGGGGTTTTTTTTTTTTTTTGTTATGCCCGACGACCAAGGCGCCCGGGGGGGGCGGGTGGGGTTGGGGGGGTTGGGGGGG
>JAPZPB010000688.1:0-17103 GCA_037952635.1 Bryoglossum gracile | reverse complement strand
AGCTAGCCTTGCTAGCTAGCCTAGCGCCCTTGTATAGAACGCTCGCACGGTTATAAGAACTAGCTTACGGTGCTCGGATAGGCCTAGCCTAGCCTACCAGGCCTAGCCTAGCCCACGCTAGTACTCTTAGACTAAGAGCCTTTGTATATAAGCTGCTATAAGCCCTCCCAGAGCTCCTCTCCTTTCTTCCTTAGCTTTAAATCCTCGAATAGACCTTGGCCTTAGGCTTCTCCTACTCGCTTTGCCTGCTCTTAATGCTTATAACCCTGCGTCGTCTTAGCTTTATTAGCTTTTTGAATAAATCTTATAGCTTATTAGCTATTTTATAACTTTAAAAGATTTTTATTTAATATAACCTTAATAAGAGTTCTTGAATTCAACTTATATTTATATAATATATAAATTATAATAAATAATATTGAAATTTATATTTAAAGAAATTCTTTTATTTATTAATTAAATAAGTTAAAGTATTAAGTATTTTATAAGTTCTTAAGTTTTCTTTTAACTTAAAAATATTTATAAAAATATTATATAATTAAAAATACTTTAACAATTTATTTTTTAAAAATAAATATATATTAAGTTATTAAAACTTTATTTAGTATCTTTTATTATAGTAATAAAGTAAATATATATTATAATTAAATAGTAATATAATTAATAAGCTTATTATAAAAATAATATAAAAATAAAGAAAAAGGGGTTTAAAAAATATAATAAAAAGCTTTATATATATAAATAATATTTCTTTTATATAAGCTTTTTCTTTAGCCTAAGTTAAAGCTAAATTTAATAAAGCTATATAAATATTATAAAATTGAAAAAACTAAGCTTATTATTATAAATATAATATTTATTTATAGTATATATTATAAAAATATCTATATAATATTTAATAATATTATTTTTAATTATTCTTATTTTATAATCTAGAATAGTTTTTTAATCTTTTTAAATTAAAGTTTAATTAATTATTTTATTATTAAAATATATTATCTTAGTATTATAGTTCGCCTTTTAAGGTTTACCAACCCTTTATTTTTAGGAAAGTATATATATAGATTAGCCGCTGCTTTCTATATTTAAAGAGTTTGCTTACTTTACTATTTACTTTATTTTTCTTTAACTTTTTCTCTTTTAATACTCCTTTGCTATATTGCTAAGTCTAATATTATATAACCTTTAATTATATAAATTTACTTTATAAAACCCCTTAACTAGCTTTGCTATAGCTAAAAACAACGGTTTTATTAATTTAAAGCTATAGTTCTATAATCTTTTACTTAGGATTTAATGCATTTAAATTCTCGAATTTCTATATCGGCGATATATAGTTTCAATTAACTAGACTAGCTAAAATATAAGCATAACCGCAGGCTTTACTTTCTAGTTACTATTATATTATTATAACTTTACAAAAATGCTTTACTAGTAATAATAGCGGGGCCAACTTGCTTTAGCTATGCTTTTATATATTATAACCTAGCTAGTAAAAGAAATGCTTTATAATAGTATAGCTAGCATTTGTATAACTAAATTATAATATTATATATTAGTAAATAATCTCGAAAAGCTTATTTATGCTATTAAAATAATAATATGCAATATATATATATAAATCTAAGCTATAGCAGATAACTATTTATATAATAATAGCATTATTAAAGCTTATAAAAAGCGCTCTCTAAACTAGATATAAAACCTTACTAATAAGAAGATAACTTAGCTATTATAAGCAAGCAAAATACATATAACCTTGGAAAAAGCTTTATTTAAAGCAATTGCATATAAAAAGAATAAGTTTAATAGTTAAGAGCTACAAGAAAATACTAGATATAATATACTGCAATTAATAGAATAGTACTTATTACAAAGTAATATTTGCATATATTAAGCTAAAATCCTAAGGCTTGCTAGTAATTAAAGGGTTAAGCAGAGAACTTTCAAGGTAGCTTAAGTAAGTTATATAATAAAGGGCGCTTTTTAATATAAGTAAACTTTAAGATAAAACTATATAGTAAACCTTTTAAACCTTTTAAAAGGTCCTAAAAGGTTCCTAGGTTTAAAGCGGTTCTAGGGTCTAGCAAGGTCTTAAAGCAAAAAGGTTTTATATAACTAAAGTAGTTTTCTTAATAAATAAAAGCTTTGTGCTTAACTTAAATTAATTATTTTAACTTATAATTAATAGCCTTTAATAAGACTTATACCCCTTTCTCTTATTATACCTTAGTATGCAGTTCTTGCCTTACTAAATAACCCCGATTTATTATATAGCTATATCTAGTTGCTTAAACGAGATATCTTTAAATTCCCCTTTTCGAACCTCTCCCCGATTTCACGCCTTTTACGATTTTCAAGGGGAAGCTTGGATATTCAACTACTTTTGATTATTTGAAATGTTTCTACTTCTCAAGTAAGCCTGCGTATTCAAGCTGTTATGAATTTTCTCCTTATACCCTGCCCAAGCGAAAGAAACAATCGCGTATACAAATTACCATTCCCTAAGAAGAAGTAACATTCCACCCTGCAACTGTATAATTACTCGGCACATCTGTACTCAGCCAATCTTCACCAAGCTGCTGCGTCAACGCTGCCTCGAGTCCCGCGAACCCAGAGCCAGCAAACTGGCCAAGAATAGGGATGATAGCCGAGCCTTCACAGTCGCCGTGGGCGTCGTGAGTGCTGTTTGTTGTATCACGCCTGAAGTTGATGCCTGCTGAGATAGTCCCGCTGAGTCGTGTTAGCGAAGGTTCAAAGAGGTAAGGAGAGGGGAAGTACCAGTTATACTGCGACTGAGAAGCTCTCAATTGGCAAATAGTCGATGTCTTACAAGTCCCCGTACACTCCGCACTGCTATAATCTCGTCCCCTGCGCTTGTACCATGTCTGATACACGCTATCGTCGGCCTCAAACAACGTCGTCAAATCATGCCAGAAAGCGGGTGTCAACTCGGCGCTGGCTTCGGTGACAGCGGGGGTCACGAGACCGCCGTATGCTTCCTTGACGGAGTAGAGTTGTTCCCACACGGGGTTGGTGGCGAAGGAGGGAGAGGAGATGTTGGTGTAGTAGACGGTGTAGTCGAGGATGCCAAAGGTAACCGGGTCGACGGAGTAGACGCGAAAGGTGGGATTGCCGGATGTAGGCGTTAAAGCGGGAGCAATGTAGGAGACCATTACTGCTGTGTCTGCTGTTGGGGCAGCCGGGGTGCTGTAGGCAATCTGGAACTCATCTCGATGTGTATGGCCGAAGAAGAGGGCGGCGATGGTAGCGTCGAAGCGTTGGATGATTTGGTCTAAGGAATTAGTAGATGTTGGCTTTGGGGAAGGAGGGCTTACCGAAGTATTGGGATTGGTCATGGAAAGCATCAGAGGAGCCCATTGGCATATGGCCCATTAACCAGACTCTCTCTCCAGCATTCTCAGCTGCTTCAAGCTCAGTGACCAACCAAGCGAGCTGATAAGAGGGATCATTCTCCATATTCGCCTCATAAAGCCAGAAGTTTTGCTACGATACCAAATTAGCTTGCTTCTTTGAATTTCCAAACCTCTTCAGTAACACACCTTGTACCAGAAATTGGTGTTGACAGAGATGATCCTCAAACCCTCGCTGGTCAGAACCGAGTAACTTCCAAAATTGGCATCGGCCTCAGCAGCAGCCGTAGCACCAATCCAAGACTCCCAGTCCGCACTCATGGCATTGTATGCCCATTGAGTAGAAATAGTAGTGTCGACTGATGATGGAGGAAAAGAGTTCACTGGCGAACTGTCATGGTTTCCCACAACCGCGTAGGACTGACCAAGTGACTTCATGCGGGTGTAGGCATCGTTAAGGTCGTTGGTGACTTCGGTGTCAGTAACAAGCCAGACAGCACCCTCAACGACATCTCCAGTGAATATCCTGCTTCTATTAGCTCTGCTTAAATACGGGCTACTACCAGACTTACGTGAAAGCCCTGCCAGGCACAAGAGACTCAATAGCAGCATACAAACTCTCCTCCAGCGCCACAGGAGAATCACAAGTATGCTCACCATACGTTCCCGCTGGATAATTCGTAGTTCCAGGCGCATCAGTAGCAGTGTATGGTCTGCAGCAAATGTTCTTAGTACAGTTGTAGTTGGCTCCAGCCTCGTAGCTCAAGTCAACGTGGATATCAGAGATGTGGACGATTTGGAGAGGCGTTCCTCCGCTAGGAGAAGGGCGAGAAGTGTTGGGTTTTTTGGTCATGGGGACGGTGTAGGGACGGATAGCGGGCCATTGGCAGAGGCCGAAGACAGTCAGGCAGAACATAGTGGAAGTGTGAGATCCAATTGTCATAACACGGAGGTCATGGGCGAGGATGGGACCCTCGAGACCGATTGCTCCTTTACAGACATCATTGTCTTCGATTTTCTGCCCAGTGTGAGTTTTGCTCTTTCACACAGTTTTGGGTGTACTTACTGCCAGGATACAGACCTCCGTAATGACTGCAACGAAGTTGTCATTCCCAGTATGTGCGAGGACTTTCAAGATGATGAGCAGAGCCTATGTTTATGCCAAGTCAGTAAATATGAATGTAAAAAGAACATGAAGAATATTCTCATAAAGGTAATCCTGCGTCCTAAGGGCCGTTCCCCTTTCTTCAGAGAGCTGCCAAATATTTTCGATAAATGCAGCCTACTCAAGGAGTATACACCAGAAACCTTTGATAACTCTAGTCATCTCGCCCTTCTTGCATCTCATATAACTCCTTCTCGACGATCTCACTACAACCTCTCTGCTTACCCTCCTTGAGCATATCCAAACCCTTTACCTTCTCCTTAACCAAACCCTAATCCCCTTATTACTAAGTAAGAAAGAAACCACACATACCTCGCAAGCAGTACAACTCGCCGCATTCTCAATATCTTTCAGAATATCTGAGACCGTACTCCTCTTCTCTAACCCCTCTTCCCTCTCCACCAACTCCCTCTCCTCCACCGTCCGCTCCAACTTCGCGAACGTGCTCATTGCACTTCCCATAACATTCGAGATCGCCACCGCATTCGTCAAGACTGGCAAGACTACCAGTCCGACGGAAAAGAGGGAGGAGAGACGCATTATGATTAGGTATAATAAAGGGATGAGATACTAGGGGGTAAGGAGTGGCGAGAGGGTAGGAAGGGGAGGCGTGCCTACCTTCTAACAGAAAGAAGACAAGAGGAGAGAGGAGAGGAGGATAATTAAGAAGAAGAGGGACAGCACATGGAAGACTGGAAGTAACATACTGTACCTAGGACCTACCATCCCAGCATCCCGTCGTCGTCACCCTCCGCCCATACTGTAAGTAATACTGTACCACCTGGTTCACTCAGCTCTGTTCCCCTCTCGAAGTCTCCAGCTCGCTCGAGAAACAAGCCTCGGGTGCATCTGCAGCATCGCTGCTCCTGATGCCCTGCACAGCCAGGGCAGCTAATCACCATCCATAACGCCCGTACATCCCCTGTAGATATCAAGAAACTTAAGATGGCACCGACCGCGCCCCCTCCAAAGGACAAAGGACCATCCGCGAGATTCCCACATCGAGGCTCCCCAACGATCTCTGGATCCCAATCCAGTTCTGTACCCCGATCTCCTCCCCTGTGACTACAAGGAACGACAGCTCGGCGATAGCGCATGGACAGCGAAATTCCCCTGTCGCCGCCATCCACAACCCTGGAAATTGAGCTGGGTGTTGCGAGCGGACAGCGCGTGGCCGGTCCTGTGGCCAAGACAAGAAGACGAGAGTGACAAGCTTTTTACCGTATCCCTCCCTTGTCCTCCATGATGGAGCGCTTGACCGACGTCCGGGCGTTCGTAGAGACTATAGTACAGTATTGTTCTGCCTTTCACGAGAACGTGGAGATTTGGCTGGTTTGTGAGAGGGTTTGGTGATTGGGGAACTGGAGAATCTGAGAATCTGAGAGGGGAAAGGAAACGAGACTGACCCGTCCTCCTTCTGTTCTGGTGATAGTGGTGGTGTTGTCACGCTGCAGTGTGGTGCATGCTGATTTCCGCCATCAATGCCGGCAACACCCTCCTCTTCGGATGTTCTGATGAGCTTCTGGAAGGTGTGTGTGCCTGTGATATGCAGCTTGCGATTGGGTGACGACGTTGAAGATGTTGGGCATGGAGTTGGAGGGAGTTTGAAGTGATGTTGATCATGTTGGAACATAGGTGCGGGGATGGAAGCTGGTACTGTACTGTACAAAGCTATGGAAGGGGGATTAATGGGGGACATCCTCCTGAGCTCCTACAAAAATATAACCTATCTGAAGGCAGTAGAGAGGAGGTTACGTTTGATGACATTGGCATTGGACAGGAGAGCTTCTTGAACTGTCCTAGAATAAAGCATGTTTAAGGGATGGAAGAATAGGCCGGGAAGTGGAAAGAGTAACTGCTGCCAGCAACGCCTAAGAGATGCGAAGAAACTCTTTATTCGCAAATACCCAGCTTTGTCTAGGAACTGTAATCTGAAGTAGCAACAAGGCTGAACGAGAAGAGCATTTTCCGTTACAGCTTGCCATCGGCCAAAAAATCTAGTAAGACTGAGCCAACCCTTGCGGTTATGCGATTGGCTGTCGACAGAGTAGGTTATAATATATAAGTCTAGAGAAAAGTCGAGCTGGGGGATACATATACAAGTGGGTAGCTGATATTGACTGAGATGTCTGAACACAATTCGCAGGCCAGGTTCGAGAGAAGCCAGTTCTCGTGAAAGCACAACTTCCAACCATGACTGCCAGCACAACGGGGTCTAAAATCTGGCTTCGCCTACCTCACTAAATCAAAAGCCACCAAGGCTCGCCGCCGCAATTCAAAAGCTCTGTTGCAACTGGCCTCCCATGACGATCAATTTCTCGTACACAATTTCATACAATACATATTACCACCCAAACGCCCACCCCACTCATCCATTCACCAGTGATACATCTCTCGTCCCTCCCTTCTTCACACCTATTTCTTATCCCCAAACTTCTGATGAATCGCCCTAATCTGCTCCTCCACATTAACATTCTGCAGCATATCCAACCTCCTATCTCCCTTCTCCACCGGCGTTCCATCATATCCATTCGCCGCCCTCTTCCTTCTCGCCGCCTCTTCTTCCGTAACCGGCTGGCCCGTCACTCCATCAAAGAGATCCGATCGCTGACTGGCTAGACGCTTTAAGTTGTTGGCTACGTCTTGAGTAGAGAGGTTGGTAGTTGCGAAACGAGAATCAGCTTTGGCTTTTTGCTCCTTCCAGCGGGGGTCCAGAAGTTCGACTATTTCGGGTTAGCAGTGTTAGGGAATGGGGAGGGAGAGGAAAGTACTTCTCATATGATCGTCGAGTTCGTTGACGGGCATTTGCTGCTTGCAATTCGGACAGATAACCATGTTTTGCTTGCTGGCCGCTCTGGCCGCAGCTCGTGGAACATAGTTCTCTTTGATCTTCATGGGAGCTGCTACGCCCTTAGCTTCGGCTTGAGCTTGTTGAGCTCGTTTCCTGGCTTCTGTTCTCTCACGGATGTGCTGCTCTTCCTCATCTTCTTCTTCGCGGTCTTCCATGTGGGTGTCTTGGTATTGTGGTTGGTATGCTTGTTGAGGAGCTGGGGGAGCCATTTGCTGGGGCTGTTGGGGATAGGAGTTGTAGTAGTCAGTGTCCTCAGGCATGGCTTCCTCAATCCGCATGTTGTGTGAACTGACAGACATCATTGCCTTCTGGTCCAGAGATGCGAACTGTAACTCAGAGAGTGAGGTAGGAGGAGGTAGGTTTGCATGGTCGTCCGCCTCAGTGAATACCACCGTCTCAACAACCACGAAATCATGCCAGTCAATCTGAGCGTACGTAAGCTTCTCCTTCTCTGCATCTTCCTCTTTCTTTTGCTTCTGTTCATCCTGATATTTGAACCACTCGGCCCTCTGCTTCGCCCGTCCCAATACGTGGAATTTATCCTTAACATTCGCCTCTAACTCCTTCACTCTCTCCGCTTGAATTTTTCCTCCCTCTCCATCCATACCCCCCGCCCTCAATAGTGCCGTATACTGATCAATTAGTCTCTGAAAAAAACTATGCAGCGTATGGTTGGGCCTCAAGAAATCAAACTGATAATTCCCCGTTTCTCTCTGCGACAACATTGTCATGAACTGTCTCCCATTCTTCGCCACGAACAGCGCCGTCAGACGGACAACTTCTAGATCCTGTGCGCTGATGTTGGGCATCCGGGCTGAGAAGTGGAACTCTGGGGGCTCGGGAGGGCCTTGGGGTTTCTCCGCTTCAGCTTCAGCTTCGTTGGCTCGACCGGCAGCGATGGCGGTGCCGCGGCCTTCTTTAATCTCGGAGAGACGCCAGAGGTAGTAGGCATTGTAGGAATCGTTGGGGCTGAGGAAGGAGAATTTGGGGTTGTGCTTTTCTTTCTCGCGGATTCGGTCTAGACTTGTTAGCTGTGTCGCCCTGGGAAATGAAGAGAAAGAATGACTTGCCTTCAAATACTATGCCATTCCTTGCGACGTAGCCGGCAGTCTTCTCCAGGATAGCTGGAATTGATGTCAGCTAGGGCTCACGGATGGAGGTTTGATTGGCACACCTTTGATCTCCCTGGGAGGTAAAACAACACCCTGAGGGGCTTTAATGTCCTCAACCTCTACATTCGCACCTGATGGAGCCATAATGAGCAGTTTATCACGTCGTGAATGGTGGTGACTAGAAGTTGTCGATAGAAGAAGAGCCTTCTTTGTATTTGGATGTGACACGCTAAATTTCAACAGCCTTGCGACTTGGCGTAGCGAATCAGAAGCGGCGGCGCCTTGTGGACTTGGAAATGAAATGGGTGCGACCGTGAAAACCCCCAGGCTGGTTAATATTTCCAAGTCTAGATAAAAGTTGAGATTAATTTGAGAGTCTCAAATATCTTAAATTCCAAGATCACTCCAGCATTTTGCTGTATAGGGGGGGTGAGCTTGGTTCTCACGTAGTTACAGTACAATCTACAAGTTGTTTTTGGCGTCAGAGGCGAGAATTGCGAGATGGGAAAAGTTAGCCACTTTGTCAGGTTTCTCATCCAAAGCAAGAGATTAGGAATTGGTTCTTAAAATATGGTATTACACCGCTTTGCTCATGTCTCATATTTACAATTCCATCTCATGATCTCGTGTTGGCCGTGCACTCATATGCATCTTTCCAACTTCCAAATCACCAGAGCATCAAACAATGGCTTGTTCAACGCGTGATCCATTATCCACGCTCCCAGCGTAAGCCATAATTTATGTTTCTGGACTGCGGCTGCCTTGCCGTAATTATATCCATTCCAGGTATGTAAGCCACCAAAACGCCTGGCATACCTTACCCCAAGGTCCTGACACCACAGGTATAACAAACCCCGAACCCAAACTCCCTGCCGGCTTTTTTTTGCTCGTCCCTCATTTCCATGCCCGTTGAATATACATTAAAGGAAAACCACCATCCAAAATCCCATTACTCGACAGTACTGGGCAATCAATCAAACGACCCTGGGATAGTAATCGAAAGTCTCTGTGCACCTTCCTTCTCGGTTCCTGGCGATACTCCTGATAAAGAGGCTGTCGACTGAGTCGAGTTTCTGGTCATATCGTGCTTCGAGGATGCTGTCCCGGCCTGTGCAACCTCCTCAACGGCAGACTTCTCGTTCTCCTTGCCTGCTGCATCTTCTACCGTGGCACTTCCTTTGGCTGCCACCTCTTTCACAAAGATCTTGTCCGGTCTCCCTGGGGAGTTAGAAGTCTTCACAACGGATGGTGCCTGAGAAGATGGTGTGACATCCTTGGGTTGAATCTCCCCTGTTCTCTCCAACTCCTCGCTAATTTTCCGCTCTTGCTCTTTCCTCTGATCTTCACTCGGACGAGGGCTGTGGGAGGAGTTTGAATGAGCATGATGTTGGCTCGGAATGACCCCACCACCGATTCTACACCAGAACATCTGTTCTCTCAGTCTCACACTTTCTTCCCAAGCTGCTCTCTCGGATTCTTCGTCATCCGCTCTCCAGTGGCCTTCCTTTAGAATCCGCAAGAAGCCCAAATAATCGCATGTGGAACGAACGCGGCCATGGCAATACCTGCAGAGAGGATACCGCTGGGCGTTCTCGTTCTCGCTGGGCCTGAAACGGTGGCTCCGAACATGAGCTGGATCCTTTCGATTCTCGCCACAGAGCGAACATGAGAATGCATAATTCTTCGTTGTTGAAGTAGGCATGGGTTCCACGACAAGAGTCCCTTCACATACTGCGTTCAGAACACTTCTTCGAGCTAGCCACGACAGTCCTGGAGCGGAATCAAGTCGCAAGGTAGGATCTATATCCTCCGCCAGTGCTCTCTTATAGAACTTCGTTTCTTTCAACGGGGTCAAGGAATTGGGACCATTAGTTGATGAGGTACTGACAGTGGATGCAGGTGTTGTTGGTGTCGCAGGCGAGGATCCTAGGGTTGCCGAAGTCGAAAGCGAAGATGTCGACCCATTCGAAGGTGCACCATGTCCTCCTGCATATCCTCCGAGGCCCAATCCTAATCCTCCAATGTTCCCATAAGATCCACTTGAAGCTCTGCTAGCAACCGGAATGTTCTTTGACATTCGCAAGAGAGCGGTAAAATCGTCATATGCGTAGAGGTCGGTTCGAAGAATTGGTTGGAGAAGGTGGGTGAAGCTGGTGGGATACGACGGAGAGAGCGGCTCTGGCATCGAGGCAGAATTTGGGCCCTCAGCATCGGAACCGTCCTCTTCCTTGCTATCGAACTTGCTCAGACCTGGCGTAGATGGTGCAGTGGGGTTGGTCTGATCCTCGCGTTCTTCGGTCATCTGCTCCATCACATGCTTCAGCTCTGCCAGCTGCTCTTGATGCGACTTCAAGAGGCTTTCTGTGTCGGCCAGTTGAGCTCTCAATTGGTCATTCTTGCGCTGAACAAGATCGTGCTCCTTCTGTGCTGCTTCTCGGGCAGTTATCACCATCTGATCGTGTTAGTAAGTGTCGTGACGGGTGAAGGAGTAGAACCTACCTTATTCGCCTCTTCGAACAGGGCCGTGGTAAGGGTTTCCAGCTCCTGTTCGATCTCCTTCTTCTCCTTCTCAACCAGTGCTCTCTGTGCCTTCTCCTCTGTCAGACTAGCTGACAATTTCGCTATCTCTGTCTTATGCTCCGCCTTCTCAGTCTCGTGGACCGTACTCCGGATCAGAATACCTCGTGAAACCATATCGTGATGCTCTTCATTCTCCAGCTCCAGCCGTCGTATCCGGTCCCGAGAGATTTTCAACTCGTGGCGAGTGGCGGCTAGAGTATCGTCGAGGTTTGTTTGGTGGTTTATGGCATTAATTAGTTTGTTGCTGAGCGCGGCCACCTCGGTATCTAGATCTGGGTGATGCGAAGGTGTTGGGGATAGACTATCGTTGGGAGGCGACATTGCTCGGCTTCGCGGGTCTGGGAGGGTGCTCATATTTCCATCTTCGTCACATAGCAGACTGAGGACCCTCGGCGTGGGAATGCCCGGGGCGCTTGCAACTGCAGCCATTGTGTGCAGATGGGAAGAGGATATGGACTTTGAGACAGGTCGTGGAGGAGCATGGGGAGTAATCTTGGGTGCGGTGGAGGAGGAGTACGATCGCAAGTGTTGCAGGGAGCGCTGGGGAGTGGGATGGTTGTGTTGTGTCCAACCTGCGACTTGAATGAAGCTGTTTTTTGGCGTATGTTAGTTGAGAATGGCGTGGAACGTGGATGGATTCACTTACTCAGACATGTTATGTTGTGTTGTAGACTCCCTGGTGTTGGTGTTGGTGTGAACTTTGAAGGGAGCTCACCTCACGGCAGGGCGGCAAACCAACAAACAACCAAAGTCGACTCGACGCAACTCAACTCGACTGTGCCGTCGGAAGGAATTATTAGGGGGGTAGAAATTATGAGATGGTGGCTGAGGAAGACATCTATTTCGACGATTGAAGAGCGAAGAGAGACTTAGTGCATGCAGATAATATGCATTGACTAGAAAGTCTTGCTCTGTTGTCTGTTGTCTGTTGTCTGGTGTCTGGTGTTGGGAGCAGATGAGGATGAGGGCCGATGATAGCAGTCGCAGTTCTGGTTGGGTACAGCGAGTGGAAGTAGTGGGTGCTGGTGGTGGTGGGCACAGTTCGTCGGGTAGTCTTGGCCTCGTGGGTGTCTAATAGTGCGTGTACTGTAGGTGAGCTTGGATCAAATGACGAGAGTGAGTTGGGTGGTGGGTAGGATAAAGGACAATGGCTAATGGACAATGGCTAATGGCTAAAATGGCTAACGGCTAATATTGAGTGCACCTGTTCGAGTCCGAGGAAGAATGGCTTTGAATCTTGATCGTTCTCAATAATTGGGGGCGTCAGTCAGCCTCGTACAGGAAACCCTCGGCGCCTCGTAAAACTCTCGTAACCCTCACAAGCGATCAGACGAACAAGGAATAGAGACAGGGCAGGCAGGGCAGGGCAGACTGGGGCAAAGAAGCAGACGAGGCAAAAGTCGCCATTCGCGTGCATCAATCAATGAATATCTCAGCAGCAAGGCCTTCAAGCAGCACAGAGAATGGAAAGCTTGGAAGAAAAGAAAAGATAAGAGGAGCAACGAAAACTGGAGGTCGGAGGCCAGAGGTCGGAAGTCGGAAGTCGGAAGCCGGAGGTCGGAGGTCGGAGGTCGGAGGTCGGAGGCTGGATTGGGAATTGCCGGCCGGCTGGTTGGTTGGTTGGTTGGCTGGTTTCTCTTTATCCGATTGCCGAGCAATTCATTGAAAGACAACAAAAAGAACTCAAAGTCCAAGTCGCAATAATGCCAATAATACTTGCCAAGTCCTATTCAGCATCGAAACCCCATCACACCTGACGTGTTCCAGCCGTTCAGCCTTTTCATATCCTAGCCCTTCTCTTCCCCATCCTTCTTTTCCCTTGCGTATGGTGTAATGTGTGAAGACAATGTTCAGTACTTGGAGAATTTGCAGGTTTGAAGTGTCAAAGCGAGTCTTTGGTACTGGATCAAACCGTCTTCTTATATTCAATCTCGGCGAGGCTCTCCGCAGCCGCCGCAACACAACTAGGCTTTCCCACGAGGTGGTCTGCTTTCCATCGCGACTGACCTGTGGTCCGTCCGGAGTCCACGGTAAATTCCATCGCTCGAGCTACCATTTGCAAAGTGAGGGGTTTGCCGATCGCTGTCTAACCAATCTAATGTTTAGAGCCTTTCAGCTTTGCGCCGTGGCTAGCAAAGATTTGTAACAACGATCAACGCTAAGCAAATACCAGAGCCAGGTCAGAGCTACTGTACAGTCAGTGCTATTGCGGGAGCATCATAGTCAGGGCGAGCAGTGTTGGGGATATTTGCCTATTCCACAGATACATACAGTAATAGAATAAGAAATACGAGATGTGAGAGGTTAAAGAAGTGTTAACGGATGACATGGTCTGTGCTCACAATTTTTTAGGCGAAAAGGGACAAAGCCGATTTTGCAAGCGACTATAATATACTAAGGCGAGGGATAGTAGGCACTTGATTCGCACGGGATTCCCAAGGTTAGCTATTAAGTCTGTGCACCCCCATATGGGCCACCCAAAATAAGCGAATTTTTAGACCGCTACTTCTATAAAATATTTAAGTATTAAATTAACCCTAATTCTAATTACTTAATACTTTAATCTATTGATTTTCAAGTAATAATGCCTCGATATTCTAAATAAGATTTGCTTATAGCTTTAAATAACGTTGCAAATAGGAAGTCCTTGCGGCTTACTAGTTAAGAGTAGGGTATTCCACGAGCCACTCTTTATAATCGCAACTATAGCTATATAGCATACCTAATTGCGGCCGAAAATTAGCAAAGACTATTAAAGGTATAAAAGGACTACTTATCTACTTAGGTTTTAGCCTAAGAAGCTCTAGGTGTTCCCTTAACTTATAGCTAAATTAGGCAATTTGCGAATCGAGTTTTTAAAGTTAAAGGAGACTATTAAAAGCTAGGAAAACGATAGATAGAAGGGTTCTTATAATATAATCTTATTCTGCGGACTAAGAAAGCTCGAAATATTAATTCTATACAAGTTAATAAGGCTATAATTCCTATAATTAAGTTATAGTTTTAACTATTATTACTCTTTACTATTTCTATTATTAAACCCGAAAATCGATATAATATAGATAAGTTAAGTATAATAGAAGGCTTTGGAGCAAATAGCTTAGTAGTAAGAAGCTCTAAGCAATATTCTATTTAAAAGAAATAGCTTAGTTCTTGTTCTTAGACTTCTTTTATTAAATATATTTCGGCGACTAGCAAAGCTCTTCTTTTATTAGTTATTTTTAAGGGAAAATTAGTCTAATAATAATAGTTTCTACTAAAACTATATAAGATAGTTAAATATAAGGGCTAAAAGTTTATAACTACTAAGAATGCATAGACTTTAAATGCTATTACTATAAAATAGTTAGAAATAGTGTTTCTCCCTTAAACTATAACTTTTAAGCTTTAATTACTTATTTTAAATAGCTATAGAAGTTATAAAACTACTAATTTTATATACTTATACTACTAAAATAATATATACCTTTTATTCTTACTACTATATATATTATATATTCTATAACCCTTGGATTTATTAGTTTTTTTATCCCTTAAAAGTTATTACTATATAGTAGTAAGTAATCTTAGTCTTTTAACTAATTCTAGCTTAATTAGCAAGCAAAACTTCCTTGCTTGCTATAATAAGGCTAGAAAGGAAGCATTATCTATAAAGATAATTAAGGCTAGATAGAAAGCAAGTAAGTTATAGCTAAAATTAATAGCAAAACCTCTTATAAGTCCTTTACTTTTAGAGAATTTTAATGCTAGCTAAAATACCCCTTAAGCTTTAGAAAGCTTAAACAATAGCTTATTAATCGATCCTCTACTAGCAATTCTATCTATACCTAGAAAATCGACTAAACTTAAAGCTTAAGTAGCTAAGTTCTAAACCCTTAATATAAGCGACTCTATAACCTAAAGATTATTATTTCGAAAGATTTTAAAGGGATTTAAGGAACAAGAGAGTACTCTAGCAGATTATAGCTATAGAATATAGTCTCTAGAAGTTTAATTAGAGAAAGCTAAGCTAAGGAAACGGATAAAAGTTAGAATAAGTCTAAATTCTAAGTTTGCTGATATTATTAATATACGGCGAACTTAAATAGCTATAAGTAAAGCTATAATTAAAGGGAATAATAAAGAAGAGTCTAACTACTTTAATTCTACTCTAGATTATATTAAAATTAAGTAGTTATTTAATTATATATATTCTTAGTTAGTAGTACTCGCTTATTTTAAGTGGCCTATATAGGGGGGTAGCTTATATAAGGGTGCATAGACTTAGTATTAAATACTTTTCAAGGGCTTTCTCTTTTAGCAAAGTAAAATACTATTAGCCTTAAGCCTTCTTTTCTTTTAAGCGCTATATAATAAATCGACTTCGTTATAAGTGGTTATTTAGTAAAGCAAAGCATATTGCAAGTTATATATAAGAGAAAGAGGTTTATAAAGAAGTCTTATTAAAAGCTATTAATTATAAGTTAAGATAATTAATTTATATTAAGCACAAAGCTCTTATATATTAAGGAAAATATCCTGCTTATATAAACCTTTATATTCTATAGATTATATTAATTATAAAGCGATTT
The DNA here is from genome assembly GCA_037952635.1 of Bryoglossum gracile. Taxonomy (NCBI): domain Eukaryota; kingdom Fungi; phylum Ascomycota; class Leotiomycetes; order Helotiales; family Bryoglossaceae; genus Bryoglossum; species Bryoglossum gracile. The sequence goes on along the minus strand of JAPZPB010000688.1, from coordinate 1,450 downwards.
TATTAATTTAATACTAAATTATATTAATTGCTTAGTAATCTTATTAATCTAATATTACTTATATAACTTTTTATTATATAACCTTTACTAATAGCTTCTTTATATAATGCCTCTATTGCTAAGCCTTAGGGCTATAGTAATATATGCTTACTAATTAATAACTTTAGTTTATAATATTATCTTTCTTTTATTCTAATATAGTCCTTATACTTAAAGGAAATAAGAAAGATATTACTTATAAGGTATAACTCTTCTACTTAGCTAATATGCTATTTTACTATTCTATTAAATACTCTAATAAAATAAAACTTGCTTTTAAAATTAAAAGCTCTAGAAAATTAATAGCTCCTTATTCTATATATATAAGAATTAGCTATTAATATATTATATTCTCTTAAGATAACTTTATTTAATATTTTAAGTATATTTGCTAAGGCTAAAGCTTTTATAATATAAAAGCTATAATAACTTTTTTAAGTAAATGGAAATCTATAAAGTATTAGCAAAGATATCTATATAAAGAGAAAGAGGCTATAATTTCGAAGATCTTATAATTGCGCAAATAATAGCAATTACTAAATAAAAAAGAGTAATAAATAATTAAGCGCAGCTTATAAACTCTTAATAAGTTAAAAGCTATTAAAGAATTAGAGAAATAAAAGATAAAGTAAGCTACTTTAGTATTATCTAACTTCTTAAAGTCTAATATAACCTTCTTTAACCGTGACCTTAAGGTTATACTAAAGTTTAACTTTAATTTTAGCCTTGATTTTAATCTTAAACTTATTTTCTAAGAAGACTAAGGTTTTATTAATAAAATGCCTTAAGTTTTTTCAAGCACTTAAAATATTTCTTTAATTCTTATATATTCTCTAAATGCAGGTAATTAAGCTACTTTACTCAGTACTTAACTTTATTTCTAATATACTAATAGTTTAATATTATCTTTATATTATATATTGCATTTAAGTTAACTAGTTTGATTGCTATTTATAAAGCGTATAGCGCTCTTAGTAATACTAGTTCAAGGAGCAAGATATAAAATATTAGATATATTCCTATTATATTAGATAATAAGAGCTTATAATTAACTAGTTTAATAACTTTCTTAATCTTAAATAATCCTAATTTCTTATAATCTAGTTTATTGCTTAGTTATTTTATTTCAATATTTTTCTAAAGTAAATAAACTTTATTCTTCTTTTTAAGCATAGATTTTATATTATATTTTGTATTATAATATAATACTTATTAATAGAGTTACTTGGTATAACGGCGCGAGGAGGTTAGTAAACTAATCTTATTCGCAGGCTATCTTATAAAGAGCAAATATAAGGAGGAAAGAGGTTCTTAGGGAACCCCTTTTTAAATAGGCTAGAGGTTGGCGCTCGGGCCACTATTATTGCTAGAGCAATAGAAACTAACCTTAGCCTTAAGCCTCTTACTATTA
>JAPZPB010000687.1:0-17116 GCA_037952635.1 Bryoglossum gracile | reverse complement strand
TTACTAAGAGGTCTACTTTCACTAGCCTCAACTCGGACTATGCCTTAGCTAATCAAGTAACGTTCTTAAACTCTTTTACCTCCTCTTTTCTAATATATATAAAATAAATTAAGTTTAATATAATACTTATTAGATTATACCTCTTTATATTAAGATTAAGATAGCGTAAATAGCATAATCTATTAGTAGATTAGCATATTAAGAAGTTATTATTTATAAACTATAATTATAAATATATTATACTTACTATAACGTAGAAGAACTTATAAGAGGTATTAATTACTTTTAAGGAGTTAAGATACTATTAATAGATATAAAGTTTATTAATAAAGAAAATATAACTACTATTAGTATAAAATAAGTTTATAGATATATTTAGAAAGAAAGAAGGGCACAATGCTTTACTATTATATAATAAGTAAGATTATGCTATAAAACTAGATTTAGGCAGAACGCCGCTATTTAAGAGAATTTATAATACTTTTAAGAAAGACTCAAAAACGCTTAAAGAGTATATTAATATTAGTTTAGTAAAAAGATAGATTAGAGAATTTAAGTCTTAAGTAGTAAGCTTAGTATTATTTATACTTAAAAAAGATAAATTACTAAAGCGACTTTATATAGATTACTATTAGCTTAACGAAATTATAATTAAAGATAAGTATTTAATATTATTACTAGAAAAGATACGCGATAAGTTATAAGGAGCTAAGATCTTTATATAACTAGATATTAGGAACGTTTATCCTTATATTAAGATTAAAGAAAAAGACGAATAGAAGACTATATTTAGAACTTAGTATAGACTATATAAGTACTTAGTTATGCTATTTAGTCTATATAATATACTAATAATATTTTAGCGTTAAATTTAGAATATCCTTAGGAAATAGTTAAATATAGATTGCATTATATATATTAATAATATTCTTATCTTCTTAAAGAATAAAAAGAAATACTAGAAAAGCATATAAGCTATACTTTAGGCATTAAAGGCGGTAAGCATAGCGCTTAAACTAGAGAAATGCTACTTTCTTATAAAATAAGTTATTTTCCTTAGTTTTATTATAACCCTAAAAGGGGTTAAGATAAACCTGAAGAAAGTATAAGTAATAATTAAGTAAATATCGCTAATATTAGTTAAAGACTTATAATTATTCTTAAGATTTGCAAACTTTTATTAACGATTTATTAAGGGATATAGTAATATTATACTGCTACTTATAATACTTATAAAGAAAGATACTTAGTTCGAATAAATTATATAAGCTAAGCAAGCTTTTTAAAACTTAAAGAAAGCGTTTACTAGCAAGCTAATACTACGATTATTAAACTTTAAGAAGGGAATCTCAATAAAAATATATTTATTAAATTATGCTATTAGTATAGTTTTTAGCTAGAAAGGCAAGACTAGAAATAGCAACTAATAATATACTAGTCCCAAAAGCTTATTATAATAGAACTTAACTATAAAATCTATAATAAGGAGTTGCTAGTAATTATAAAAGCTTTTAAGATATAAAGAGTATATCTATTAAAATAATATATAAAGTATAAGTTTAAATAGATTATAAGAATATTATTTATTCCTTATAAATAAAAGAACTAAATCGATAATAAATATAATAAGCGGAAACCCTTGCAAATTATAACTTCTATATTACTTAAATTAAAGGAATAAAAAACGCTAAAGCAAATACTCTTTGCAAAAAACCTAAGTATCTTAAGAATAAAATATAAGTTTTTTATATTATCTTTAAAGAAAAAGGAAACTTAATAGTTTATAATAAAATAAAGTTAGCTATAATAAGTGCTATCTTAGGCAATGCTATTATAGAGTACTTATAAGCATATTATAATATAGATCTAATAGCTAAGTAAGCATTTATTATACTAAGATTAAAATTTACTTTTAAAAGCAAAGTTATTTATTAAAAAGATAAGCTATATATACTATTTAAGATTTGCAAGGAATTCGTTAAAGAATAGCATTATTAGCTTATAGATACTAAGGCGTTGCTAGAATACTAAAATAACTTAAGAGAAGTTACTACTTCTTATAGATAAAATATATAATTAAGAAAGTAGTTGAAGAATATAATACTTATATTTAGAATAAGTCCTTAAGATATAGGCTACATAGTTAGCTTAAATTACTATATACCCCTTTAAAGCCTTAGTTATTAATTGTATAGTATTTTATAAAAGAACTACTAAAATTAATAAAGCTTATAATAATAATAGTATTAGGATTATAAGGCTAAGTATATGTGCACACAGCTTAGGTAGATGCTTAAGCAACGATATAAAATCTATATTCGTATTATATATATCTTTCCCTTAAAGAGAGAGAGCGTTGCTATCTAAATACTAAGGGAGTAGAGAGCGTATAAAGTATACTAGTGCTATAACCTATATTCTAGTTTATACAAGAGTAAGTAGTTTAATACTAGCGTATATCGGGTATTATACGCTAGTATATAAACTATACCCGTGCTAAAGCATATAAGGCGCAAGCGTTCTTATACCCTTATTCTAATAAATAGAATATAATGCTATCTTAGTTATTATAGATAAACTTACTAAATATGTATATATACTCTTTTATAAGATAAATTATACTATAGAAGATCTAGTATATATATTCCTAAGGATTATAGTAGCAAATTATAGATTACTAGATAAAATTAGATTAGATTAAGATAAGCTCTTTACTTTAAACTTCTAAAGATTACTTATAGTATTACTTAGAACTAAACTTAAGATATTAATAGCTTTTAAACCTTAAATAGATAGTTAGATAAAAAGGTTAAATTAAATAATAAAAGCTTACCTTCGCTATTATATTAACTATAGATAGAACGATTAGGTAAGGCTCTTGCTACTAGCCTAGTTCGCGTATAATAGCGCGGAAGCCGAAATAACGAAAATATTACTATTCTATGCTAACTATAAGTTTAACCCTAAAGCATATAGAACTGCGATTAAAGGAAGTTTAATTACTTAGTAAGCAGAAATCTAGGTAGATTAGCTTAAATCGCTATATAAATAACTTGTAGATAATATATGCTTTATATTATAGCGAATAGTATTATACTATAACGCTAAATATAGTATAAAACTTATTTTTAAAAAAAGGGATAGAGTTTATTTACTTTAGAAAAATATTAAAATAAAACAATTAAGCAAAAAACTAGATTATAAGAAGTTAAGACTATTTAAAATTAAGAAAGTTATTGAACTAGTTAATTATAAGCTCTTATTGCTTAGCACAATAAAGATATATTTAGTATTTTATATCTTTCTTTTAAAGCTAGCATTTAAGGGAGCGCTATGCGCTTTATATATAAAGATTAAACTAGTTAACTTAAACGCTATATATAATATAAAGATAATATTAGACTACTAGTATATTGAGAATAAAGTTAAGTATTTAATAAAATAGCTTAAAAATTTATATTTAGAGAATATATAAAAACTTAGAGAATACTTTAAAAGCTTTAAGAAACTAGAGGAGTTTTATTAATAGAATCTAGGGTTGCCTAGAAGGCGGGGTTAAAATTAAGATTATTAAGACTTAAGATAAAAGAAAGGTTAATATATTTAAGAAGCAAAGATAACGACTTCTTAATCGCGCGCGCCTTATTTTTATAATACTTAGCCTCTTTATATCTCTTTATAATATCAAGTCTATTAAGGAACTTAAGATTATAATAAGATATCTTTAGTTTCTTTTTATAAAGAAAATGCTATTATTTCTATAAACGAAGGACTTTAGCTATTGCCTTATCTTTTTACTCTTTTAGATAATTAATCTTATAATTAATTATTTTATAAGAAGATTTAATAAAACGTTTTTCTTTTATTCTTTAGATAGTGTAAAGGGGGCGGAAAGAAGGAGCTTTGCCTTAATATAACTTTATATAAACTTAAGTATACAAATATAATAACAATAATAAAAGGGAAGAAAAGGGGCAATAAATAAAGGAGGGGAATTATAGCTTCTAAGATTTGTAAAAGGGTTATAATTTATATATATTAGTTATACTTTCTTAAGGCTAAAATATATTAAGATATATATCTTAATTAAATTAATTTGATAAAGGTGCAAAATCTTCTTTAAGTAAGCATAAGTTTCAGGGTAGCGTATATAAAAAGATAAGATAAAAAGGGTATATTCTTTATTTTACATTCCTTAAGAGAACTTTTACACCTATCGAACTTCTTATATTACTTAATATAACTAGGCTTATTTATTATATATTTTTGTCCCGTTTTTCTCTCCTCAAGGGTTATCCCTTTATACTACCTTTGTATATATAATAGGGGCTTAGCTTTATAACTTCTTCCTAGTTAATTAATAAAGCTAATAAAAGTAGATTTAACTTTATAGCTATAATATTATTATAAGTGTAATATCTAGAGGATTATACTTTTACTAAGTATTTATTCTTAATATTCTTTAAATACTATTTAAATATAAAATCAAGTTTCCTTTAATTAATAAAAAATAATATAGCTAAATACTTATTTATATAATATTTAACTATTTAAATAACCAGAATATTTGCTAAATTTCAATTTCATTAGATTTATTTAAAATTGAATAAAAAAATTAATATTATAATGCTTATTATAATATTATATTTATATAAAATTCCCAATAAGCTTAAAATTTTCTAATAAAGTTATTAAGACTTTCTTTAACTTATAATAAACGCAATATAATACTATTATTAAAGCTTAAGAAAAACCAATAAAGTATTAATTAAAAGCTATTATTATATTAAAGAGCATTAAGAAATTTAAAGAAATATTATATTATAAATTCTATATAATTCTACTTAATTCCACTTAATATTACTATCTAGAGCCCCCTATTACTTTCCCTATTACCTCCCTTGTTACATAAACCCCTTTGTTAACATTTATTTATAAAGAGAAATATACTTTAATGCTCAAGGTATTAGCTACGCCAAGCTTTTTAGCCAGTCCTCCTGTAGCCAGGGGTATTACCAAATAGAGATCAACGATTTAGTGATTTATCAGCTGCTTAAATCTAGCTGCCTTAGAGCCTTGGCGTAGCTAATGCCCCTAATACAACGTACGTAGTATTGACCGAAATTGCTTACGAAGTTACCTTCGTAGGTTAGTTAGTGAACATTCGGCGCCCGGAATCCGACGACAGAGGCTGGCTGAATCGCGGGATACCTCCTCTTAATATCCAGCACACACGGCTCGCACCGTGTCTCAGCCACGCTGTGCCGTCGTCGACCACATCATGCCTTGAGGCTCCAGCTACGAAGATTGGCAGTCCACCTCAGTCCTGCGTGATTCATAAAATCTGTCTCATTCCCACCAGAAGCCATGTGTTTCAACCATCTTCAGCAGCTCAGCCAGCACCATGTGTAACATTCTCTCAATTGTCGCCTTGTCGGCCTTTGCCGTTGGTGCTTCAGTCGCACACGCGGTCCCTTGCGCGGCAAACCACCCTGACTATGTCATTATTGGCGGTGGTCCCGCTGGCTTCGTTCTTGCAGAGGAGCTGTCGAAGGATCCTCTCAAAACTATTGTCCTTCTCGAAGCTGGTCCTGATACCGCCAATGTGGAAGCCATCGACGTGCCTGGTTATGCCCCAACTCTCCCGGGCACCCAGTACACCTGGAACTACACGTCCCAGCCAGACATCAACCTGAATGGCAACACACCCGACCTTGCCCAGGGCCGTGGCTTTGGTGGTGGCAGCGCTGTCAACTACATGGGTGCTTGTCTTGGCGGCGCCCCCTCCGTTTTCGACGAATGGGCCAACATCAGTGGTGATAATGGCCTGCGATGGGAGAATTTCCAGAACAATTTCAAGGCCGTCTTCCACTTGACCGAGGTTGACGTTGGCTATGAGACGCATCTCAATGCCAGTGCGTATGGAAATGGCCCCATCGACATTACAGCGCCGGATGACACCCTCGGCTTCGTTCTCAACCTCGTCAAGTCCTGGATGTCTGTGCTAAACCTCCCTCGGGTCGATCTGAACGATGGCTCTGGCCTTGGAGTTTCGTCCGGAACTAGCACTATTCGCGCCTCCAACCGCACTCGCAGTTATGCTCCTCAGGGTTTCGGCTGGCAGTTGGCTGGTCGTCCGAATGTTCAGGTGCTGCATGACGCGCAAGCAACCAAGATCAACTTTGAAGGGAGGCGCGCCGTGTCCGTTAACTATGTCAATCCTTCTAACGGCCTCAACACCACCCTTAAGGCAAAGGAGATTATTCTTGCGGCTGGCGCCATCAACAGCCCTAAGGTGAGGAGGATTTCTCTGATTGCTGTGTTAAGAATGAACAACGCTAAAATTGCAAGTAGCTACTTATGCTCTCGGGCGTTGGCCCAGCCGACCAACTCGAGCCCCTAGGAATCGACGTGGTGGCCAATGTCTCCCAAATTGGTCAGAATCTGCAAGTCCCCTGAATTATGGATGCATGTAGCTCGAACTAACAGAATGTTTCCAGGTTGGACCACCACTCCGCCTTCATGGAGTTCGAGGTTTCCTCCGACCTACAGACCCTCTGGCAATATACTCAAAATAGCACCTTTGAAGCTATCGCGGAGGCAGAATACAAGCACAACGGCTCTGGACCCCTGGGCGTTCCAAATGGGGCCGCCTTTGCTGTTTCTCGTATCCCCGACTCGGTCTTCGAGGCTGTCGGCGATACATTCCATCCCAACTTGCCCGCGGACCGTGGCCATTTGATGTGGCAATATTCTAGCTCGACGCTGCAACAGGGCACTGGTAACGTTAGTATAATCTCGCCATTCGTCGCCTTGGCCCAGCCCGAGGCGTCGGGATATATGAAGCTTGCTTCAGCGGATTATCGAGATGCGCCCATTATCTACTCCAACTACTATGGCTCGAAGGGTAAGTGGATCATAATTTGCAGCCATTGTATTGCCCCAAAGACTTACCGTGTTATACACAATTAGGCGACAAAGCAGCGATGCTTTACGGATACAAGCAATTGCGCAATGTGACGAAAGACCCCGCATTTGCCTCGATTCTGGGCAAGGAGATCTACCCTGGCGCCAACATGACCACAGACGAGGAGCTGTGGAACGCCATCGCCGGCGGCTCTATAAGCTTCCATCATCCTGTAAGTCACCTTAAGCCACCCTACATCGCTCTGACAAGTTCTTAAACTGAATGTGGCATTAGATGGGCACCATTGCTCTTGGAACGGTGGTTGAGGGTAAGACCTGGAGGCTCAAGGGCCTGGATGGGATTCGTGTTGTGGACTCCTCAACCCTCCCTAACATGCCAACATGTCATATCATGGCGACAGTATACGCGTACGCCTATCATGCCGCGCAGCTGATCAAGCAGCAAGATCTCTAATCATCGGCTTATCCTCCTATTTCACTGCGCTGACAACTGGCAGTAGCAAGTGAGTTGCACGAGCCAGAGAATACTGCAGGTACCACACACTACCACTAAAATTCACATTAAAAACTAGGAAATATACTTGTATTTTTCTTAATTTGTATTATATATGTTAAATAATAAAATAAAATAAAGCATTGAAACTTTAATAAGCTATTTAAGGGAATTTATAATATTAAAATATAATTATTTCTAAGACGCCGGCTCTGCTTTTAACGCTCCTGGGCTTATAGCTTATAGCTTATAGCTCATGGCTTTATTAGTCATATGCTCTTAAGCCGCGTGCCAAACCACTAGCACTAGCCACCTGTATATATCCCTCAAACCTTCTTTTTATAGCCTTATAGTTTTGAATCCTCGAAAAGGTTATAGAATTGCTCTTGCCGTGTTATTATTTAAAACTCCCTAGTCGCAGACTTAGTATATATATATACACTTGCATATACTCTTGCACTTATGCTTCTTCTCGAAATACTTATTTTTAAGCTCCCCGCGCAGGAACGACCTAATTTTATATACTTTCTTTTTTATTTCTTCTTATAATAATGTTACAAAGTAACAATTGCACGTATCAACTAAGAGCCTAAGGCTTACTTACTAATAGGTAAGGCAGAGAACTCTTAGGAGTAGCTTAAATAAGTTATATAATAAGAATAAGCTATAAGGTAGAGTTATACTAAAGCTAATTAGCAAAGGACCTTAGAGGACCTCGAGGGTTTAGGACCGCTAGGGTCTAGCTAGGTCTAGAGCAAGAAGGTTCTATATAAGCTAGATAGTTTCCTTACTTAGATAAGAGCTTCGTGCTTAACTTAAATTAATTATCTTAACTTATAATTAGTAGCATTTAATAATAGCTAAAGCTACTCTCTTTTATATATAATTACTTATACTTATTACTTATCTTAACTAACCCGATAAAGTCAATTCGTTATACTTTAAGCATTAATACCTTTAGGTACCGCTTATAAGTTTAAGTTATTATATCTTAACTCGGTTTTAGATAAAAGAACCCTAACCCTTAGTTACTATATATAACCCTAGGTCGCGGACTTAAAGTTTATAAGCCAGATACTTATAATAGAATATATAGCTAGCTTCGATTATACTTAATACTATAAGGGGTGTGGTCTAAAAGGTTACCAAAAGGGTATAAATAGGGAGCAACTAGTAATTAATCAATTAACTAAAACTTGGAGAAAGAGAAAGGATCTGGCGATCCTTGCTAAGGTAAGGATTATAGCCACGCTAGGGGCCTAGCGTGGTCACGAGGCTAAGGCCCCGTGATACTGCCCCCCCCTTTTATAACCTCCCCCCTTCTCCCCGGAATCTCCCGGGACTTTACTAGTTATATATTAGTATCTTTATTACTATCTGCCCTTACTTGCTCTCCTCCTTATTACTAATTTCTATATAACTATCGTCCTTATCTTAGCCTCTTATCTCCTTATCTTTATCTTATACCCCTTAGCCCCCTTCTTTCCCTTTACTATTACTATCGCCGTCTTTGCCTTCTCTTTCTTCTTTATTTATAAATCTCTTATTATCTATATTAATAATATATCGTTTTGCCCTTTTCTTTGCCTCGAATTGTTTAATATTAACGCTTATAAGTAGTTTAAAAAGTAATAGTTAACTTATTCTTATAACTCTATTTAGTATACTATTATTTGCTATAATTCCTAAACCTTTTGCAACCCTAATATCGGATAATAGCGTAGACCCGAATATTTGCTATGCTGCCCTTAAAGGCTATAATAGCATAAACCTTACCTTTTTCCTTATATTATAGTGTATTATCTCTTTTATATATATATATAGTTTTTAGCTCGAGTATTACTCGCTAAGCCTTACTCTTGCTATCTAAACTAAGATTTCTATATTTATCTTTCTATAACTTTCCTTATCTTTCTAGTTATAATGCTATAGCGCTATTAATAAATAATCCCTAAATACTTTCTTATTTACTAGTAATATATTTTCTTTTAAAACTTATCTTTGCTTTTTATATATAAACTTTATCTTTATCTTTAAAGTTAATAAAAAAATCTTTAGGAATACTAAGTATCCCTTCTTTCTATCCTTTAATACTTTAAAACCTAGTTTAGCCGCTAATTTCCTTATAGTTAATATAATCTTTCTCTGCTCTTTATTAAACGCATCTTTAATAAAGACCCCGTATACTATGCTTAAGTCTAGGGCTATCTAGGGAGCTCTTTTTAGCATTTCTCTTATTATTGCTACTATACTCTATCTATCTTTAAATATCTCTTTTAAAAATCTACCCTATATAAATTCTATCTATTTACTTGCTAGTTTTATTAATATATTATTCCCGTTATCTAATGCTTTAATATCTTCTTATATTAATTCGAGCTAATATCTTATTATAAATTTGCCTTATATATTATCGTATTAGCCATTATCTATTTATAATCTTCTTTTAAATTCGAATGCTAAGTCCTTATTATAATATACTAATCCTTATTATTCTTATAAGATTATATCCCCTTGCCCTTTATTATTAATCTCTTTATCTAGCGTTATTAGCTCCCCTATTTTAGCTATACCTTAACTTATGCACGAATTAATAGCTATTAGTAATTATCCTAGGCTTATCTTAGTTATATTTCCCTTAATTTATTCTCTTAACTTAAACCCTATCTTTAGCTTCTTTAATGCTTTACTTCTTAACTTTTCTAACCTTAATCTTGCTATTAAACTTATTAATCTTAGTGTTTAGCTTTATATTCTTTGTCTTATTAATATTAAACTATTGTTATTTAAGCTTCTTTTTCCTAACCTCTTCTATATACTAAGGGTTATCTTTATCCCTAATATCCTCGCGAACTGCTTTAATTCTAACAATCTTACTATCTTTTATAAACTTAGTATTTAACGTCTTATATTATGCGAGTTTAGCGGTATTCTTAGGCCTTCCTTTATTATATTAAAACCCCGCGAGGCTCTTAAGAGCTCTACTACTTATATCTCCGCTTTATCTGCCTCTCTTAATAGCTATTCCTCTTATCCCTTATTATATATAATTATTAAATCTATTCCTTTTCCCCCCTCCCCTTATAATAATATAGCTACTTTAACTCTAAGATATGCTTCCCTTACTACTTAAAGGTATTCTTGTTCTATCTTCTTTATCTACTTTCTAATACTATAGTATCCTTTATTTCTATTATTCTACTAAATCCGATTTAATTACTTTACTATAATAATTTAATCTATTAATTCCTCTTTTCTTAGTATATCCTTAGTATATGCTAGCTTTTTATTATTATATAATACTACTAGAACTTGTCTATATAACTTGTTTTTAGCGTTTACTTAGAATATAACTTTATAATTTCTTTTATCGATTTCCGCTTATCTTGCTTTAATTATATCTTCGTTTAACTTATATTATTATTCGTTCTAAATATATCTCTTAACTATAATAGTCCTAGGAAATTCTTAGGCTAGTTTAACTTATATTTAAACTTAAGTCTAATCGGTTCTTTATCTTCTTCTATCTTATCTTATAGTTTATAATTTATGCTATTCGATGCGCTATAACTATATATATAGTTATATATTTAAGATATATTATTTTGTATTTATATTATAAGTAAGTATTGTATATTATTTACTTTACTACTCCTTATTCCTTAACTACCCCCTTTTTTCTTTACTTATTTAGTTGCTTACTACTATACTTCTTGTTAGCGAATCCTAATAGCCTTTATATAAGAGTCTATTCTATTATTTATAGATTACTACTTAACTTATTATTAGGTTTCTATATCTTTATAACCTTTATATTTTGCAATTTTAATATAATTATATTAAATGCTACTTCTATTTTGCTAATAATTAATATCTGCTTCTATATTATTATTTATTTATACTATCGGGCCTTAGTTTAAATAGATACTTCTCGTGGAAACTATCTACTTCCTTCTTTGCATTTACTAAGTCTTTAGCCTTATACTAATTATTATACTTTATAGACTATCCCTTCTACTTTACTAAGTAATATAGCTTCCTTTAATAGTAATATCTTTTCGAATCCATAATTTTATTTACTTCCTACTCTTTAGAGTTATTCCCTAAATCGTTTATTATAATCTCTAGGCTTAGTTCCACTAGCTTTATATCTAGAACCCCTTGGGACTATCCTTAAAAGCGCGATAATAAGTTTACGTAAAATATATTATAATAGCCTTATCTTTTTAATAACTTTAATCGGTATGCTTAAAGTCCTATCTTCTCTTTAACTTAGAAAGGGCTAGCGTACTTTAGCCTTAGTTTTTTATAGTCTTAATTCGAAGCTAAGTTCTTAGTATTTAGTATTACTAAATCTTTAACCTTAAACTCTACTCTTTTATACTTAGTATTATAATACTTTGCTTATTAATCTTATATATATATAATTATCTTTTAAAGGAACTTATGCATAATACCTAATCTTTCCGCTAGCTCCTTAGCTAATTCTAATTTATAAGTTACTAAGTTCTTTAATTTATATAGCTTAATTAATTTTCTATTTGCTTCGAATAATAATAATTCTATTAATGCTAAAATGCTATTATTCTAGTAGTATTCTGCTAAATCTAACTAGTTTGCCTAGTCCTTTTGCTTGAAGTTTATAAACATTCTTAAGTATACCTCTAGTACTAAGTTTATCCGCTTTATTAAGCTATTAGTTTAAGGGTAAAACGATATTAAGATCTTTCGAGTTATCTTAATTGCCTTAGTAAATATTAACTAGAAGTCCGATATAAATAAAGCTGCCTTATCTATTATAATATTATTAAGCATGCTATGCTTATAGAAAACGTTATATAAAAATATATAAGCAAACTATTTTAATATTAAGTCCTTCCTTATTAGTATAAATAAAGCTTCCTTAGTTAGCCTATCTATAATAACTAGTTCCGCGTTATATATTAGCGTTTCGCCCCCCTTCTTACTAGCGCAATTCCCTAATCTTTTTGCTTTTAGCAAGTCTATAATAAAGTCTAATATAATAGAACCCTAGGGTCTTCCTAGGACTAGTATAAGCGCTAGCTCTTTATATGTTTATATTTGTCTTAGCTTATTTCTTTAATACGCGATATAAGATATAATATAGTCTTTTATATCTGCGTCTATCCTAGCTTAGTAAACTAACCTTTTCAAAGCTAATAACGTCTAGTCCCTCCTAAAATAACCTGCTATTAAGCTATTATAGAATTCTTTTAAGATTTTCCTTTTAAGCACGTTATTTAAAGGAACCTAGATCTATATTCCTTTAAATATCTATAATCCTTTTTGCAAATAAAAATTTGCTCTATCTAGCTTCCCGAACTTCTATTGCGCTAAATATATCTTTTCTACTAAATTATAAGCTTAGTTAATAGATTTTCTATCTTCCTTTTTCCCCTTATTTATATTCTTTAAGACTTCTTCTAGTTCTTCTATTGCATATAATCCTTCCTTCTTTATTAAGTTAATCGCTATTAAGACTATTAAGTGCAAGATATCTATTTACCCTTTTAATAAAATTAAACTTTCTAGTTCGTCTTCCCTTAACCTTAGTAGTAGCTACTGCTCCTAGGACTCTCCCCGGGCATAGTCTAGTCTCCTTAAAGGTGCATTTACTAAGTTCTTCGACCCCGCTTTATAGATAATCTTAAATTTAATAGTTAATAATATAATTGCTTACTAGGCTTATCTTTGTATTAGCACTCTTATTATTATAAAGTACTTAAAGTTATTATAATCCGATATAATTATAATTATATATTATACCCCTTTTAAGTAATATCTTTAGTATTTAACGCTTTCTACTATTGCTAATAGCTTTTAATTAAAAGTAGAGTAGTTAATCTCTATAGAAATAAATTTCTATAAATAAAAAGCAATAGGATATAGATAGCTATCTAGTTATTTCTATAAAATAATCCTTACTATTATATCTATTAACGCATCGCATTTTAACTAAATTTTAAGTAATAATGCGAAATATACTAGTAAAGGTGCTAATATAAAACACTCTTTAAGTCTTTAGAATGCTTTTAACGCTTCTTTTATCTATTCGAAAACCCTCTTTCCTTTTAAAAGGCTTATTAATAGCAACGCTATCTTGCTATACTAGTAAATAAATCGTTAATAGAAATTATAGAACCTTAGAAACCGGAGAACCTCTCGGGTTCTTACTAGCTCTAGCTATGCTATAATTGTCGAAATTCTCCCTTAATTTATATTAATCCTTGCTAGTAAAATAATAAATCCTAGAAATTCTATCTCCCTTATATTAAACTCGCACTTCTTTAACTTAATATATAATCCCTATTTTAGTAGCTGCTTTAGCACTTAATAAACGTATTCGAAATAATTCGCCTCCTCTTTTAAATAGATAAGTATATCGTCTAAATAAACGATTATAAATATATTTATATACTTCTTTAAGCATTAGTTTATATATGCTTAAAACGTCGCGAGTGCATTGCTTAGTCTAAATAATAAGACTAGGTATTCGAATAATCTAAATCTAGTTTTAAACGCAGTTATCTATTTATAACTTTCTATAATTCGAATAAGTTAATATACGTTTCTTAAATCTAGCTTTATAAATACTATTGCTTCTCTTAACTTATTTAGAATTTCCGAAATTAATGGAATTAGGTACTAGTTTAGGATTATAATGCTATTTAACCCTCTAAAATCTATATATAATCTTAGGGTATTATCCTTTTTTGGAACAAAGAATATTGCTATTATTACTAAAGATTTTAACCTTCAAATTAGACTATATTTAAGCATATTATTAATATATTCCTTTATAACTTTTAGCTCCTTTTCTAATAAGTTATAAATTAGACCGAATAATAGCTTTATCCCCGGCTATAGTATAATTTCGTAGTCTAGTCCTAGCTAGTATAGTAGCGACTTATTTGCTATTTCCTTACTAAAGATATCCTTATATTTTGCGTACTTCTTTAGTAATACTTTATAATTCCTTTCTATTTCCTAGGACCTTCTTAGCCTTAATGTTAAAACGTTTAATAAGCTAAAATACTCTTCTCCTTTCCTTCCTACTTTTATTAAGGCCTCTAAGTCTCCCTCCTCTTATTCCCTTTCTTCTAGGAATAGTATCTTATTATAACTTTCCTATATCTTCCTATCTTTATTATTCCTTATAAACGTTACTATTTACTAGTCTATCTTAGGGTTATATTCTTGCAACTATAGTCTCCCTAGTATAATATCTGCTATCTTAAAATTTATACTACGAAAAACTATACCTTTTTATTCTTTTATTAATTTGCTATTTATCTCTACTAGATAAGTTGCTAAAGTTAAGGCATATGCTAAAGTCTATCCCTAAGCATCTCTTACTGCTGCTAAATATGCTTTAACTCGGGATACTATTAGCGATAGCAATATTGCATTATTAATAAAGTTTGCCGTTACCCCGCAATTTACTATTGCTTTTAATTTTTTTATACTTCTATCCGCTGCTATTGCCTTAATTAGCACTATATAAAATATAGGATTAATATTAATAACATTAAGAATATTATCTTTTTCTAGTTTACTAAGATAGAAATGCCTTTTATCCTAGGACTCTCTTAAAATGTTTCTTTTCCCCTTTATCTTATCCTTTACTAGCCCTTCCTTAATGCTAGGTTATACCGAAATAATATGCAATTATATTGCGATTAAGTAATATAATAGCTATAATTGCTAAATAATATCTTTCTTTACTAAGGAATAACTTTATAATTAATATTTTATTAGTAATTCCTTAAAAGCAACCCTTAAGTTACTTGCTGCCTTTAATAGCAGAAAGGGTTATCTTTTCCTCCTTTTCCTTAAGTGCACTAGTCTACGAAGTATTTAACTTCCTAGCACTTAAAATATAATTTAGATTAATATAATTTCTTCCTTTAATCCGAAGGAATATCTAGGTAAAGTGATTTTCTCTTATTATTAGACGCGTTTAATAATAGCTTCTAGGGAGACACTAGGGTTGTGTTCGGGTTTCCCCCCTAATTCTTTCCCGAGTCCCTTATAAGCTTCTAGAATCTTATTATCTTCTCTTTATTATTAGAGAACTACTATCTATTAGTATCTCTTATTTCTCTATTAATCCCGAAGTTTATCGCTAGTTATATATTAAATAATCTAGCTAATACCTAGTTAAACTCTTCCGCTGCTTGCGCTACTTCCTTTAGTCTTATATACGTTTATAGCAAAACTTTATTTATAGCATTAAATATTCTCTCGAGAACTAATCTTATTAACTTAAGTTAATAACTCGACTATATTACTCTTTCCTTTAATCCTTATAATATATTTTAAAGGCAAAGTTTAAAATAGTTTATAAAGTTTTATACTAACTATCCCTTAAATATCTTATAATTCGTTATCTTAATATCGGCCTCTATTAAAGTTTATCGTAGCCCGAACTCCGCGAAAAGCTAAGTCTTTAGCAATACCTAGTCGTTAAATCTAGCTGCCTTTAATTAGTTATTATTAAGCCTTGCTATTATTATCTATTTCTTAATTAAGCTTAAAATATAATTTCTTGCATAAAGCGCTTGCAAGTACTTATCTATTATACCTTTAGCTATAAAATAGTCTTTAACCTTTATAATCCAGATTCTAATATCCTCTTTTAGTAGCATAAAAACTAATAGTGCCTTTACCCTAGGATAATCCTAGGAAAATAGTATATTCTGCTACGCTACGTAGTCTTAAGCCCTAGCGCTAATTATAAAAGATAGCAGTCCTTAAAGACTTAATAAAAGCATCCTCGCTAGATTAATATTTATATTAGAGATATATTAGGCCCTTATTATAATAAGAAGTGTTATTGCTAGTCTTAAGCTCCTTGCATTTATTTAAGCTCTCTCGATTGCGTTAAGTCGTTGTTTTAACGTTATATTCCTCTTCTTTATAATCCTTAGTTTCTTTTCTTATTATCTTATAACTCGTTAAGATTCTCTTAAAAACTAGAACTTATTTAGTAATACCTCTTCCTTAACTTGTTATAATAACCCTTAGATAAAGTTCCTCTTTAATGCCCTTTATAGGCTTAGCATATATTCTATAATATTAGCGTTATTAGCAGCCTCCCTTATATAGTCTACTTACTCAATATCTTGCTTTAATAAATTTAGCATTCTACTACTTATTAATAATAGTGCATAGATTATTCTTACTATACTTAAGCCTAGTATTCTTAAGTCTAACCCTCTTGCGCCTTCCTATCTTTCCTAGAGAGCCTTGATTTCGTCCTCTCTTCTTTAATCTAATTCTAATCTTGCAAAACGTTATAGACTTAGTGCTATTGCTATCTTAGTTCTTTTTAGCCTCTTATCTATTTATCCTTATCTGCGTCCTATGCTTTACTTAGAGTCTCTTAGGAGGGTCTCGGGTTAATCGTCGTAGGTTATTATCGCTATAGTAGTATCTATTCGTTTTCCTTACTAAGAATCCTAACGTACTAGTTATTATGCTATTCCTAAAAGAAGTTTCAAACTATAAGGGGTATAGTCTAAAAGGTTATTAAAAGGGTATAAATAGGGAGCAACTAGTAATTAATCGATTAACTAAAACTTAGAGAAGGAGAGAGGATCTGGTAATCCTTGCCAAGTTAAGGATTATGGCCACGCTAGGGGCCTAGCGTGGTCACGAGGCCAAGGCCCCGTG